>CM062820.1:692297735-692495235 GCA_031772625.1 Pinus tabuliformis
GAGAGAGAGAGAGAGAGAGAAGATGAGTGAATGAATTTTTCCAAATGAGAATGCTCCTTGTATTTATATGCAAACATTGAGGTTGAATAGACATGATTGTTGGGCTTCTAAGCCTACATAAGTTCGTTGGCCGACCTTGACAATTTGTCCATAATCAAAATAAATTCATATCTCCATAAATACTTATCGGAATCGGATGATCTTTAGATCAATCCTACACCTCTCGATGAGAGGAATCTAGGAAAAATAACAAAAGCCATAAATAAGGTGATCCACATGGAGTTCGGCCCTAGTTGCCAATTTTAACAGTATCCTATATAACAAACAAAAGAAGAAAAGAAAAATATATTATTTTAAAGCATGGGTTTCATGCTCATTATTGATGGTCTTCTAGGTAAATGCATGTTCTTCATGCTTCTGGTGTTTGTTAGGTCTCAGGATTTATTGTCATGAGTCAATGGAATCAACATCATGTTTATAAGACCCATCTGAGCAAAATGTAATTGGAAGAAAAAAATATTTTGAGTCTAGAAAGTCCTAGAAACTCCAAAAGCACAAGTTAGCCCTAGCAATTACAAGTCAGCCAAAAGAAGGGAATTTGACCGCTTGGAATGGTTATATAAAGAAGCAATTCGACCTCATTTGACACACACTTACTCAAGAAGTTCGATCTCAAGGAAAAGGTTTGATCCATAGCTGGGAAGCAAGAAGACAAGGAGAGCGAAGGTCTAGAAGAAGAAAGGAAGGACGAAAAACTTGTTTTGGGCTATCTATCTCTCACACATGTGAAATCTAGGATTTTTGCAGCTACAGAAGAGGCCGAAATTGCATATCTGAGTTGCAGTAGGACAAAGTGCAGTCTCTTGTTGCTGGAAGGAAGGATTACACTATAGTGACCTCATTGATCTTGGTTGGAGTTGCATTCCTCAAGGAAGGTCTCAAGAGGAGGTTGAATTAGGGTTTTCTATAGCAGCTTCAAGGGCCGAAGTTGCAAGTCGGAGAATCCATACTGAAGCTGGGAGGTCGAAGTTGCAGGTGAAAGTTGGCTGGTGCAGAATCAAGGAAGGATTGATTGGAGGAGCTGACTTGGTACTTGGAGAAGGACTTGGTCTAGGATTGGGTGTTTGTTGTCTCATTGGAAGCAAATTCTATAAGAACAGAAGAGTTTACCGGGATTTCCCCTTCGAGAGGTTTTGCCCTGGCTGAGAGCCTAATTTCTATGGCCTCTATTGTTACTGTTTCATTCATGATATTTGTTTGATGAAAAGATCTAACTCATAGTTGCGGCGGAGCGCCCCCCCCCCCCCCTCGAACCCGCTCCCAAATCGCGCTTCAGGTGGGAGCGGCTCCGAAGCGCGCTCCCAGAAAAAAATTTGCGCTCCCTGCCATTTTCAAGAGCGTTGCAGGGAGCGATCGCTCCGGGAGCGATCCGGTGGAAAAAATTTCCGCGGACACCAAAAAAAATCGAATTTTAAATTTTTTTTTTTGTTTTAAAAGCCCAATGGCCTAAAAAAATTTCATTATCACTTCATTGAGCAAGAGCAAGAGCAAAGGAGCGAGGAGCAAGTGCTGAGGAGCGAGGAGCAAGTGCCGAGGAGCGAGGAGCAAGCCTGCAGAGGTAAGTAACTTAGTAATTTAGTTAGTTTAGTTAGTTTAATTTAGTTAGGTAGTAATTTAGTTAATTTAATTTAGTTTATTGAGTTTAAAAATCATGAATTTAAATTAAATTAATAAATTAAATTAACTAATCCCAATAAATTGAAATAATTTGCAGATTCAAGAATCAAAACCCTACAAACATCAAACACCATGGACCTGGCTATATTTCTTGGCATTTTCCTCTTCCTGGTCCCTTTTATGGTTATTATGGTGCTGGAGAGTAGGAAACGGAAGGGCGAAACTGAAGAGGGGGATAAAGAAGTTGGAGAAAGTCAAATTGGTGAAAACCCCGGTGAGGAGGAGCTGGAGGAGGGTGAACATGACCCTCAAAAAACTAAACAAGACCAAACTCCATTGTGGAAATATGTTAACAGGGCTGAAACAGGGAGAGGGGGTGGAACCACTAAATTTCATTGTCCCCATTGCAACACTGATTACACAGGTTCATACACCCGTGCTAGAAGACACCTCTGCGGGAAAAGGCCATGGGATGGAGACAAACAAATAGGAATCAAAACTTGTACAGCGGTGTCAGCAGCGGATAGAGCCAAATACATAAGGGAAGAGGAGGAAGCCCAATACAGATCAAAAAAATCAAGGGGTTTCTTTGAACCAAGCTCACAATCACAAAGAACTCCTTCAGCATCCTCCCAAGGCAGTGGATATGGAGGCACAGGGTCATCATCTTTAAGGCGTAGAACCATATCAGATTTCCTTGATGAGGGGTGTAGGAATGATGTGGATTCAAAGGTTTACAGGTTTCTCTATGCATGTGTGGTACCATTCAATGTTCTTCGCTCACCTTATAGGCACGAAATGGTTTCTGCCATAAATGATGCCCCTAAAGGATACAAGAGCCCTGGGTATGACAAGGCAAGAACCGTTGGCCTTGATCATGAAAAAGCAAAAATATCGCATTCTTTGAATAGAATGACAAGTTCTTGGACTGACCATGGGGTGTCCATTGTATCTGATGGATGGACAAATGTAAAAGGCAAGCCATTGATAAGTGTTCTTGCTGTGTCTGTTAGTGGTCCCATCTTTCTAACTGCACATGATTACTCAGACAAGTTCAAGACCGCCATCAACATTGCAGAAGCATTATTTGAAACAATTGAGCGTATTGGCCCATACAATGTCATCCAAGTCATCACTGATAATGCTCCTAATTGTAAGGCAGCGGGAGCAATTATTGAGGATAAATACCCCAACATATTTTGGTCTGGATGTTTGGTTCACACATTGAACCTTCTGTTGCATGATATTGTCAAGAACAAAAATGAACAATACCAATGGATTGGTGATTTGTACAAGAAAGGCAAACAAATGATAAAATTTATTACAAATCATAGCAATACCCATGGCCTTTTCTGCAGTCACTCGAGATTGGAGTTGTTGAAGATTGCGAAGACCAGATTTGGTAGCTATTACCTCACCTTCAGGCGCCTTTTGAAGATAAGAGAGGCATTAGCTAGCATGGTATCAAGTCCACATTGGCAGGTATTAAAGGAAAGGGCTACAAATGTAGCTGACATGGGAGGTTTTGAAATGGTGGAGGAGGTCGCTCTTGATGGGCAGTTTTGGACAAATGTGAGGCAGGTATTGGATTTTACCAAGCCAATTTATCACATGATTCGGTTTGCAGATACAGACAAACCAGTGATTGGCGAGGTGTATGAGCAAATGGATACCATGTTGGGGGAAATAAAAGATATTGTTCATAATAGAGATCCCAACTTGTACAAACTGATTCATGATTGTGTGTGTGAACGGTGGAATAGGCTTAATCTTCCACTACATTGCTTGGCGTATATCCTTACGCCAAAATACTACTCTACATCTTGGTTGGGCCAACCTGTAGCAGGGGGTGGGGTTAGGACCAAACCCCATTTAGATCCAGAGGTAACTAAAGGATATTTGGAAGCATTAGAAAAGTTGGTACCTGACAGGGAGGAATGTGCCGTTGTGCGCTTTGAAATAGGCAGATACTTCAGTGGCACTGGTTTGTATGGTAACTTCCATGCAATGGACCACAGAGATAGATTTGATACTCTCACATGGTGGGAAACATATGGCGGGCATGGACTTTTGCCAAAATTGGCAAAAAAAGTTCTTTCACAGGTTGTAAATACTTCTTCTGCAGAGAGATGTTGGAGCACCTACAGCTACATACATAATGTGAAAAGAAACAGACTTAATGAAAACCGAGCAGAAAGCTTGGTTTATGTGCACTACAACTTGAGGTTGTTGAGTCATTACTGTGATCGGGCTTATGAGGATCCCACATATAAAATTTGGGACAATCACCCAGACGATGACAATTTGGAGGATGGCATTGTACATATTGAAGAACTGGAAGAGGAACTTGTAAGGGATGAAGATGAAGCAGTTGCAGCAGCCATGCCACCTCCACCTCCACCTCCACCATCCAGTAGCAGTGCTCGAGGTCCGAGTTTTGTTCCTTTGCTGTCGCCACCTCCATCTACACCCTCACGTGGAGGTTCTAGTTCTGGTCGTCGGTCTGTGCGGGAGACTCCTAGAAGACCACCACGACCTGCTTATACTCCTGGGGACTCTCATGGCAAGGGCCACATGTAGATTTACAGTTTACTTGTCTTTTTTAGTTTCTATTAGACTTTAGTTTTCATAACTATTGAGTTTTGAGTCCTTACCTCTTGACTCTTGACTCTTTCATATCATAATGATATTTTTTGTAAACAATATATCACTGTGACAATGAAAATTTGAAGTTTGAAGTTGGGCCTTGGCAATTATAACTCATTGGTAATGATTGTGAATTATGAATATGATGCTTCGTGAAAGACTAAAGTTGTTTCATTTTATAAATTTATAACATTTCATATCATGTTAACAGTTAGAAGTTAGGACTTAGAAATATCTTAGATATTACTTCTTGTAATGGTTAAACTTAGCTTATAAGTACAACTTTGGTGATCAATGATGATAAATGTTATTGAATTTTCAATTTTGAAAGCTTGAAGTTGAAACTTTAAGATTGAATTTGATTAATCATGATTCATGAGACTCAATATGTTGCAGTTGTAATATGTATTTTACTAACTTGTGGACATGGTTGATGACGATTATAATTTCTAGATGATTGATGTGATATGGTTCAATGAGCAATCTATATTTTTTTATGTTTTTTATGTCTAATTCATCATTCTACATGTTTTTGTTGACATATCTATATCAAAAATTAAAAAATATAAAAAATATATATATTTTTAAAAAATCGCTCCCGGATTCGCTCCCAAACCGGGAGCTTCTGAAAATGGCCGCTCCCGCTCCCGCTCTCAAGCAACATGGATCTAACTAAAGAACATAAGAAGATTAACAAAGTTCACAAACAAGTATTAAGGTTAAGGAAAATTATATAATAAGCTACCACTTTGAATTTTCCAACACTGCGGCTTGTTCCACAGAGAAGTACGATATGACCAGATTTTAAGTTTCAGTGAAGAGCTCGACTTGCTTCAAGACGTCATTACAGAACTTGAGAAGATTTTGCTTGCTATTATATGAAGAGAAACCTATGTCGGGACAAATAGAAAGAAGCCAAGAGATTTATCAACTAGGGTGGAATCTTGCACCATCGAAACTGGTTTGGAGAAAGGGGTCTTAAACCCTCAGAGCTAAGCTTAAGAAAACAGATGAATTGATCCACAATTGATGATGCCTCATTTGATCCCAACCTTCCTCTATTAATAAATTTTCCATGGGCTCCAACAAAGTGAGGAGTTGTGTGTGCAACCCCTAATTTAGCCCTAGCCAAACCAATTTTTGCCCAATATTGCCCCAACATAGGAAAAATTGGGTTTTTACCCCTTTAACAAGACTATAGCCTACGAGGTCGGATAGGCTATTATGTCCTCCATAAGCCCTCAATTTGGAGAGGACATTACAATCCCCCCTTCCCAAAATTGCTTGCCCTCAAGCAATTGTAGACTTGGGTGCTGTAAAATTTGTTCTCCTTCCCAAGTGCATCCTCCTCTGGTAAATTCTTCCATTTAATAAGGTATTCTGGAATTACTCGTCTTCTTAACTTCTTTTCTTGTACAGCCATGATTGTTTCTGGAATCAATTCTAGTTGTCCTTCTTCGTCTAATGGAGGCAATTTGATTAAGGTGATGACCTGCTATCCCACAACCTTCTTGAGACATTACACATGGAAGGCGTTATGGATTTTGTTGTCGTTGGGCAAGTCTACTCCTACGCTCTTTCGCCAATCCTTTGGAGAACTTTGTAAGGCCCATAAAACCTTGGTTTCAACTTTTCTACACCGCTTTTCTTGAGTGTAGATTGTCTATAGGGTTGCAATCTCAAGAAAACAAGGTCTCCTACCTCAAAATTGTGTTCTGTTTGATGCTGGTTTGCGTACATATTTTGCCGATTTTGAGCAGCCTGCATGTTTTCCTTAAGTACCCTGAGAATGTCCTGACTCTCCTGTATCCAGTCTTTAGCAATGGGTGCCCTACAGTTTCCAAAAATCCCGTCGATAAAGAATGGTGCATCATATCCATATAGCACTTTGAAAGGCGTCATCCCAATGGATAAATGGTGAGTGGTATTGTAGCAATGCTCCCCAAGGTACAACCATTTGATCCATGCTTTTTGTTGACCTGTCACATAATTACATAAGTATCCTTCAATCCACTTATTCATGATTTCTGTCTGCCCATCTGTTTGTGGGTGATAACTAGTGCTAGGGGTTAATTTTGTTCCCACTAGCCTGAAGAGCTCCTACCAGAATGCACCCATAAACTTGTTGTCCCGATTGCTAACTATATTTTTAGGTAGTCCATGGAGTCTGAAGACTTCTTTGAAGAAGAGTTCTGCTACTTGTTTGGCCAAATAGTCAGCTGAGATTGCAAAGAAGTGCGCAAATTTCGTCAATCTGTCCACCACGGTATAGATACAATCTTTGCCTTGCATTTTGGGCAGCCCTGTGATGAAGTCCATTGAGATGCTCTCCCATTTTTGTTCTGGAATTGGTAGAGGTTGGAGAAGACCTGTCGGATGTGTATGCTCGACCTTATTTTGTTGGCATGTCATGCATTCCCTGACATATTTCATCACATCGTCCTTGAGGCCTTTCCATGAAAATCGTTCCCTAATTTGTCGGTAGGTTTTGAAGAACCCCTGGTGTCCAGCTGATAGAATGTCATGCGTACCCTTCAAAATCTTCTCCTTGAATGTCGATTTTGGAACCAAGTATCTCGTCTTTATAATAAATAATATCATCGACTATTTTATACCTATCATCATGTATGAGTTTGTCGATCAGTGCACAAGAAAACCGGTTTTTGGCGTTCCAGTCTTCTGCAAGCTTCATGAGGGAACATGTTGCCGATTTCCTGGAGAGTGCATGAACCACGGTATTCTTCTTTCCCTTCACATACTCAATATCAAAATCATAAGTTTGGACCTTACTTACCCATTTTTGTTGTCGTTTATTTAGGTCCTTTTGTTCCAAGAAATGACGCAAGCTATTGTCGTTTGTCCTAACTACGAACCTATTTCCCACCAAATATTGTCTGAACTTTGCCAAGGCATGCATGATAGCCAACATCTCCTTATCATATATGGAGTAAAGTCTCTCTGTATCCTAGATCTTTTGAATTTCGAATGCAATGGGGTGGCCCTTTTGCATTAAGACAACCCCTATTCCTTCTCCTGATGCATCACATTCTAATACAAAGGGTTGACTAAAGTTAGGGAGGGCCAAGACTGGACATGAGCTCATCACTTCTTTGAGCTTGTTGAATGTCTTGTCTAATTCTTCTGTCCACCTAAATGCTCCTTTCTTCGTCAAATCTGTTAATGGTGCGCTTAATTGAGAGAACCCTTTGACAAATCGTCGGTAATAGCTACAAATCCCGAAAAATCCTCGTAACTCAGTCAGATTCTTAGGTGTGGGCCAGTCCAATATTGCTTGAATCTTCTCTTAATGCAATTGTACTCCCTTTGCACTAATTATATGTCCCAAATAAATGATTATCGTCATTCCAAACTCACATTTTGATGCCTTGGCATAAAGGGATTGTTCTTGCATTATGCTCAAAATTTCATCCAGATACCCCAAGTGATCATCCCATGTCTTGTTGTATATGAGAAGGTTGTCAAAAAATACTAGTAAGAATTTCCTCAATTGCTTGTTGAAAATGTTGTTCATGCAAGATTGGAAAGTGGCGAGGGCGTTGGTTAGTCCAAATGGCATGACCAGAAACTCAAAGTGTCCATAGTGGCATCGGAAAGTTGTTTTTGGCACGTCTTTCTCTCGAACTCAAATTTGATGATACCCTAATCGTAGGTCAATCTTTGAAAAGTATATTGCTCCATATAGCTCATCTAGTAACTCATCGATCCTAGGAATAGGGTACCTGTTCTTGATGGTTTTTTTGTTGAGAGCTCAGTAATCAATACACATTCTCCACATGCCATCCTTCTTTTTCACCAAAACCACCGACGAGGCAAACAGACTTGAGTTGGGTTTGATGTGTCCCATCACTAACAATTCCTGTATGGTCTTTTCTATCTCATCCTTGAATTTCTTTGGATGTCGATATGGTGTGGTGATTACTGGCTTGGCCCCTTCTTCCAGTTCTATAGTATGTTCAAATCCTCCTTTTGAAGGCAATCCTGGGGGAATATCACCAAATACTAGACCATGCTTGTTCAGCACTCATTGAACATTGGCTTTGTCCTGTGGTGTGCCACTATTGGGAGTTTTTTGGCTCATAATCCTACATTCTACAGCATATGCTACATCTCCATGCCTAAATATGGCCTCCATTCTACTGGGACAAACTTGTGGGCCCCCATTTTTCATGCCCTTCAAAACTACCTTACTGCCATTAGGGGATTTAAATTCCATTCCCAATGCTTGGTAGTCCATAGTGTGCTTCCCCAACGAATATAACCATTGAACCCCCAATACAATATTAATATACGCAAAATCTATTACGTAAAAGTCACTAGTGAAAGTATAATTACCAAGTGTTGCACTCAAACCTAGGATCATCCACATGCAATCCAAGTTGTATCCATCTGCTACCATCACATCAAGGCCCTCGAATTCTTCAATGGGAAGTCCTCTCCTTGCTACTAATGTTGCATCAATGAAGTTGTGTGTAGCTCCCCCATCAATTAATGTTGTGATGCGTTGTCCTTTGACGACTCCCCTGATCCTGAAGGTGTAATATCTAGGGATTCTTGAAAGAGTAGCAATCTTAACTTGTGGTCGGGTCTTCTTCTCTTCGTTGAGCTTCTCCTCTTTTTTAGCTTCCTCCTACGGTGGTTCTTCCTTTGGACTACTAGGCTCGACATTAGGAGCGGGTTCTTTATCATTTGAAGTGGGTTCTTCTCCTTCATCCTCATTGTCAAAGACCACTTCAATGTAGTGAATCTTTCCCTTGCCTAAGCAGCGATGTCTTGGTTCCCATGGTTCCTTGCAATTGAAGCATAGCTTCTTCCACCTTAGTTTGCTTCGAGTTTCCTCATCCAACCTGTCTCTCCTGGGCCAATCTCTTTGAAAGGGTTTATTCTCCTTATCCTTTTGAGGGATGGGAAGCTTGGATGAAACCTTAGCTTTAGTTGTCGTATTTCTTGTTGAAATTTCGTGACCTTGGATCTAGGTTAGAGTCTTAAAATCACTAACACTACCAAACCAAGAATCTCAACCATAAACTACTTTGCACAGCAGAAATATAAAGCAGTAAATCACATATGCACAATATACACAGTTTTAAACAAAATTGTACAATAATGTACAATCACCAATCTTCGTTATATTAATCCAAATCTGATAAATACAACAATCTATGGTTACAAGATACAATGACAAACTTGGTTGCAGCACTTCTATGACATATCTTGTCCTATCGGTCCTTTGCTTCCATACTTCTCACTAGTAGTGCCTTAGTCCATCAAGGCATCTACACTTCAAGACTCCAAGAGGGCTGCCTCCTATCACTGCTACAAGTCACGTCTACTACAGTGAACACGGGCTCATCAACTGCTCTTTGGGTAGGCCTAATTCCTGAGCTCCAATCTGCCTATCTAGCAATCATTTTCGTCCATCAAAGTGTTGCACATAAGGCTGCAATCCTTCACCCAAACACACACCAACAACGTCCTTCTTGTCTGTTGCTCTAGGGCTACTTTGGGTAGCCAATAGCTGCCCTCCAAGCAGCTCTATGACACCCAATCTCATCACTGTCGATTATGCTCCTAGGATGACACTTCACCACCTCGGAATGTCATCCACATGGCACCAACAGGCTGCTCGATAAACTGATCCAAAACTGGTCAACTCCTTTGACCCAACACATACCAAAACATTGTTGTTTGTGACTCCTGCACTGCTGCAATTTCTGGGACTGGTTAGGGCACACAACACAGTCCTTAACCATCCTCAAATCTGGCCCAGAATTGCCCTTATGAAATGTGGTTGTCCTTCAATGGGAGGTTGCCCCTCCACGTTGCTCTTTTAGGGCAGATTCAAGCCCTTAAACACAGACTTATCCTCCTAAAAAACAACGGCATCCTACAGGTGTATAGACAGACTTGTGGCAGCCTCTTATGAGGACTGTCCACCCACCAAACAACCTCCAAACTAACTCGCTGTCCCTGCCTTGGCTGTGGCCTACAAGAACAGGGCTTCGGCCCTCCCACCAATAGTTCTGTCCTCAAAAACGGACCCCTGAACAGACCTTAACCCACACTGTTTCAGATCCTCTTTTGTTGCGGCTAGGGCACATAATTCTTCTCTCCAACGAGTTCTCTTTCTAAGGTATGTGTTGCACAAGATTGGATGCTTAAATGACCTCAATACGCCTTGCAATTGTACACATACAATGGATCAAGATCTCACTTGAAGTGACACATATCAAGTCGGCCCACTTGACAACCAAATTAATTTGTCAACTTCAAAAATTCATATCTCTCTAACAACAACTCAAATTCGGACGATTTTCGATGCGTTGGAATCGTCTTTCCGAGCACTATCATCCTCATCCATCACATGTTGTGAATCCATCATGGTTTTTCCCCAAAACACGACGGGTGCCAAAACCCCATACTTGGGTTCCAAGCCCACAAACTACCCTTGTGGCGCTTTGTCCTCCAAACCCTGAACCCTGGGGCTTGGAGTACCTCCCAAGCTACACAAATCAACATTTTCCATGTCTCAAGTCTTCTTGATGGCATCTTAAAGGGTTATGGGATTGATCATTGAACGCCTTGACCTAGCCTTGTAAGGGCTCGGTTAATGCCTCTATAAAGAGCATGACTAATCGTTCTTCCAATATGTCTATCACTATGACTGCAATTCATTCAAATTCTGCAATAAGTTCTTCGTGCAATTTGGTTCGTTTGAGTTGTGCCAATTCTCTGAAGTTAACTGCTTGATGCAATCTTAAAGGGTTATGGGATTGAATGCCTTGACCTAGCCTTGTAGGAGCTCGGTTAATGCCTCTGTAAAGAGCATGACTAATCGTTCTTCCAATATGTCTATCACTGTAACTGCAATTCGTTCAAATTCTGCAATAAGTTCTTCGTGCAATCTGGTTTGTTTGAGTTGTGCCAATTCTCTGAAGTGTATGTTTGGGTTCTTTTGATCAAATCTATCTATCAACCTATATGTAAAGTCTACATAAGTGATGTTTGCATGTCCCAAAGTGACCAATCCATGATAGCACCAATCATTTGCACCTCCTTCTAGGTCTAGTGCCACGAATTAGATGGCGTCTGCTTCTAACATAGAGTTAAGTTTGAAGTAGGTGTCTAATTTTTACACCCAAGCCCTTGCTAAACATTTGGTGATCAATCAAATGAGGGAAGAGAAAGTTTACTTACCTTGCGCATTAGATCAGAATTTCGTTGCTCCCTTGGTCTATCTCAGAATCTGATATTGCTACCGAAAATAGTCATCAAAGAGTTTATTTGGCTCTGTTGCTTCTAAGGCTATCGTTGCCTAATTATTTATAAATTGAGGACGTAACGATCCAGAATTTTTGTTGTTGGTTGCCCTGGCACTAGTGTGTACAGGAGGACCAGGATTATGGTTATCCGTTATTGCTACCTTCAAACATGATCCTATTGTTTCCAGCAATGTTTTGGTTACCTATGAGTTGGACCATTAGTTAATTGAACTACTGTTGTCCTTGAGCTAATACCCGAGCAAACTCCTCTTGGCCTTGAATCAATTGTTGTCCTTGCATTAATATGTCTATCATTTTTTGTTGCCCCTAGAGTATTGCATTTAACAAAATGTCAGGATCTTGTCATCCTTGCCCTACTCTTTTCCCCATGGTTGAACGTTGTGTGTTCATTTTCTTCCTTACTGTGACATTGTTGGTGTCTGCTAGAAGCATACAAGACTTAAGAACTCACAAGCTGGCAAGATGCTTGTGCTTTGATACCATTGTAATGATCTAGGGCAATTTTGCTTTTTAGGGCTTCTTATTTTGCCTAGGGTTTTCCGCATATTATTAGGGTTTTGTAACAAATCATTTAAAAAAAAGGCTCACAATACAAGTATAGTCAATATTGTTCCAACAATACATAGCTCAATTAATACAACAGTCATCAACACAATATGGTAAACCATAAATTAATCCAAGACAAAATCCAAATTCCAATGATGAACACGATGCTTGTCTATCAATGACCCAGCAATATTACGTAATCTGAAAGCAAGCTTAATTCCAATAATCGTTCAATAACCAATGGAATTCCCAATGCGATCCAAACAATGTGTACAAATTCAATAAAAATGCCCTAATCAGTGGTCTGAGCCTTTTTGCAATGTTGATAATTAATTAGATACCTGAATGGACCTTAGGTCTGGATTCGACCTTTATCTCAAATCTGCTTCAATCTAAGTTCTGGTACCTACACAGGATTTACGCTTACTGTTAGGGCCTCGATCTTGTGGAACGAAGCTCGGAAAACCTCCTTGCTCCTGCCTCAGGAGACTCAGCGTCCCTAGAATCAAATGACGACATAAATCCTTTGTTTATGGTTAAGGGTTCGGCCCTATGGTATGAAGCACAGAAACCCTCCTAGCTCGGCGTCCCTAGAATCAAACGGTTGTACAAGAGAACTACGATTGCACACCGACTAATTGCACAGATTGGAATACGTTCAAATCACGTGACTGCCCCAGACTTTGCGATATGCTTCAGGGTGATACATGTAGCAAGTTTGCAGAATTGTTGGCCAGTGTTATGACTCAGAAATTCATCTATATTAGGAACTACAGCCTATTCACAGAGAACTACGATCTGCCCAGATTCTAAGTTTCAGTGAAGAGCTCGTCTTGCTTCAAGATGCCATTACAGAACTTGAGAAGATTATGCTTGCTATTTATGAAGAGAAACCTGTGCCAAGACAAATAGAAAGAATCAAAGAGATTTATCAACTAGGGTGGAATCTTGCACCACCAAAATTGATTTGGAGGAAGGGGTCTTAAACCCTCAAAGCTAAGCTCAAGAAAATACATGAACTGATCCACAATTGATGATGCCTCATTTGATCTCAACCCTCCTCTATTTATAGATTTTCCATGGGCTCCAACAAAGTGAGGAGTTGTGTGTGCAACCCCTAATTTAGCCCCAGCCGACCCAATTTTTTCCCAATATTGCCCCAACATAGGAAAAATTGGGTTTTTACCCCTTTAACAAGACTATAGAGTATGGGGCCAGATAGGCTATTATGTCCTCCATAAGCCCTCAATTTGGAGAGGACATTACACCATGAGTTTGTTGGAATGTTGGGATGTGTGTAAACCCCACATGATATTGTTGAGAGTGCACATTGATCACTATGTGGTTGATTGATCGACTATAGCATTGATCACTCGAATGATCGAATAGAGCTTGTTTGATAACATGGAGACAATTTGTTGACATTATTGAGGTGGCAATGATGTAGCCTCCCCATAGAGCATTACTATACCATGTATTGTTTGGTTTATTCACTAACAACATTGATCATTTTCTATTGGTCCCTACTTGAACAAAATTAAGAGGGGATGTTCATGTAATTTTATTGTTGACCTCCAAGTTGTGTTTAAAAGGTGGAAGATTAAATCTTGCGATATAGGTAAATCCAACTGATAGTCATTGATAGGGCCAACTGACTAAAAGAGCCAACCAATTTGGGCATATGTAACCCAACTAGGTGTCTTGACCAACCAACCTATCTGGACATCTTGTAGGTTGTGGACCCACACTTGGGGTGTTCGATGAAGAACCCAAACCTATATATTGAGGAGACTCTAATCTCATTTGTATTGAATCATATTGTGAAATGACATTGTATGAATCACCATGCATTGCAGTGATGATCTGATTTATTTTCATATTGAATATTAGGATATCAAGGATACCCACGACATATCTTGTCCCTTGTGTTGATGGCTTGGCTATGGTGTCTATGGTTTTCTCTCTTCTGTAAGAGATTTCATCTATGCTTATGATATGCTACGTTATGGGTTAATTATGGTTGTGTTATATGCGAAACTCCAACATTTGGACTTTAGAGGACATTAATACAAATTTCAATATCAATTTCAATTTTCTGGATTTGTGGATAGAAATAATGGCCCTCACTATGACCTCAATCCTAAATCTTAAATCAGTCATAATGTTCTGGGACTAAGAAATGTCAAATACAAGGCCAGTTAAACCTAACTATATCACATTGGAACTAGGTGCCTTTACCCTGATATCAGGAAATAAATCCCCAATTCATGATTGGATCGAGTGACAAGCATTAAAAAATCAGACGTAAAACCCATTATCTTGCACAGGAGTTAATAAGGGGCAAGAAAATAAAAGCAGCATGCAAAATGCAATATTGAAGAATAGAATGGAAATTGCACTTGTTCGTAAGAGCATACAAAGAAAGGAAGGTCCTTGAGATGAAACACATAGCTTGCAGACTTTTGATCCCAGTGAGAATGGGCTGCCTTTGGTGTGTGATACAGAACCTGCATGGAAAAAGACATACAAGATTATTAATACAGTGTCACACTGTTAAGAGACTATATCTGATGTAAAAGAAATTACATAACATCAACAATGTATGAAATCTTTATGATAAAGACGGAAGAAAAAAGTCTTGAGAAACATTCTTATATAACATGAAGGTAGAATTTCAAAAAAGAAATTAATAACCTGGCTCTCCACAGCTAAAGTTGCTATAGGAGCCAGTGTCTCTACCAAAGGGGATAAGAAACGATTCTCTAGCTTCTCAAACTCCCTGATGCACAAAAATGGAGAGGACTTAGATTCTAGAAGAAATGGCAATCCCAGAAAAGAACATTTCTCATCTACAAACATGAACAAAATCAGTAATACAGTTTTATATATTCCTTTGAACAAAACAAATAATTAAGTCACATATTAACAACATTTCCAAAAATATAAGTGAGACTCTTGAAATGATACAACTTCACTAGAACCATGAAATCATCATTCAATTATAAGACGACAGAAATTACATATGTTTGATGTTTTGCATCAATGCTAAAGACGATAACAAATTTGAACTACAATTGCCTTTATATTTGTTTTATGTGTGTATATGTGTTTATGTGTTGTTAAAGCAAAAAGAACCTGAGCAGCTAGGTATCTGATGTTTTCCATGGCTGGAAGGCACTTAGCAGACACCTATGCATAAGAAATATAGATCATGATAGCAATGAGCATCCAACCGTATTGATTGGGACTGCAATGACCAGCTAGCCTCACATGCTACAGAAGGGTTGATCTATTTTTTTTCCTGTATCTAATATAACAAATATACAGTTCTAACAAATAATAAGATAAGGAATTATTTCAGTAGAATTGAACTTTAAGAACAGGCATTTGCATTTGTTTCTTAGAGACAATCAAGGAAAGGAAGCTAGAAGAAATAGCTCTGGTTTCTTAATTTAACAATTTAGTAATTTACCTAATAAGCAATAAAATGAATTTCAAACTCCCATGTATACAGAAAGCTACAGCCATTTGCATTTGTTTCTCAGCCACGTTCAAGGAAAGGAAACTAGAAGAAATTGCTCTTGTTTCTTCATTTGACAATTTACCCAACAAGCAATAAAATGAATTTCAAACTCCCCATGTATACAGCAAGCTATAATCATAAAAGGTGAGACCAAGTAATAAAACATTTATCTAAGGACAAAAAGCTCATTGCATGAATGAAATGTTCAATAAACTGATCTAACAAAGTCAGCTACCATGTTTAATAAAACTTGCCTTTACAATCATGCCTAAATGTTAGCTACTCTTTCCTACACATCATAAGGTAAAGTTCGCATTCTTGAGACAAACCAAAATCTATCGTGCATGATTCTTAAATTATATTCTTCATCCCTTGTAGAAAGGAATGCCTAAATAGCACATACAACTCAAATAAGGAAAGATAAGAACATTGCTATATGTGAATCTCACTTAAAATAACAGTCAAAAAACCCTTAAAACACCAACATAAAAAGCCACAAAGCATTTCCATGCTGTTCTTCCTCAAAGGCCTTAAAATCTATGTTTAAAGTTATTGCACAAAAATATGATGTTGAAACTGAAGAAATCTAAGCAGGCTATCTGTTCTTCATGTGTTACTATACCATCCAGTTCGGATGCAGACTGTTTTAGCCCTTTTCCAGTCCAGTTCAGAGTCCAGACTATGAACCAGTTTGGGATCACTTCTTAACTGAACTGAACAGTTCAGACAATTCAAAAAATAGGATAATTTCCTTTTTTGCGCATTTGGGTTCGAAGAGGACAGTTTGGTTTAATAATCAGTCGAACCAGCCAATTCTAATTTGAACTGGTTGATCCAAGAAGAACCCTGAAAACACACACCCAAACACAACAAACAGAACTTTGGTTGCCATGAGCAACCAAGTTATCCCATTGATTATGAACAACCACATCAATTCATGCAGCAGACATATGTAGAGGTACGGAAAGGGGACTTCTACATTCAAGCTAAAAAAGCGACTTTTCAGCAGTGGATAGCCTTGGCATGTGGTTATCAGGTGTATGAAGATCCATTTGATCCAAAGGATGTGAACCTTGCCATGGTGGGCAGGCCACAGCATTTTCATTTCCAGACATACTTCACAAGCTCTCAGCCTTCCCGATTAAAGCAGCTGACTATAAGTTGTGGTTTCCAATGTATTTTCAATTCTCATCAGTTGTTTGTGTATGTGACTAGGGATAGCCAGGGAGGATGACAGTCTTTGTGCAGGTTCCAGTTAGAGCCACCGTCAAAATCTCCCTTGCTTACCAATACACTGAAAAACATGAGTGAATGGCCATATGCCTACACTGAGAAAGATCATTCTAATAGCCCCACTAATCAGTAGATAGAAGAAACCTGCAGTAATACAAATAAGCCTTGGCACTTACTTGACTTTCTTCAACATGATGAGCATCCCATGATGAGCATACCAATACACTGAAAAACATGAGCGAATGGCCATATGCCTACACTGAGAAGATCATTATAATAGCCCCATTGATCAGTAGATCGAAGAAACCTGCAGTAATACAAATAAACCTTGGCACTTACTCAACTTTCTTGAACATGATGAGCATCCCATTGCAGGAGCCGGCCAGGTCATGAATGAGGTTTCAACATATGCCTTATGCAGGTTTGATGTTTCATTGTTTTGGTTAGCAACCAAACACAGAGGTAAAATAAAAGGTAATGATAAATTCATCTACTGGTTCCATTGGTTATATGATTTCACCTATCATGAGTATTAGATTAGATTAAATATTTTGTAGTTTCAATTTGTGCTCACATGGTTTCATTTCATTGATGTGATGTTTTTTCATGCTTTAGTTTAGTTATATATTTTGCCTTGTCATGTTTCCGTTTCTGCTATTTACTTTCTTAGATAGGTTGTCATTTCAGTTCAATTTTTATTGCCATATTAGGAAGGGATAGGACTTTGGTCCGATTCTCTCCCTATATTGATGATGTATTGTCAAGCTTTTAGGTGACAGGTGGAAGATTCTGAGGTTGTCACATCCTCCCGAACACAGCATGTATCCCACAGTCGGAGCCACTTGTTACCCTGCACGTCAACAGGGGCAGATAAAAACTTTTGCAACATCTGTCATCACCTTTGTAAGCTCAAGGTCACAAGTCAAAAACAACATAAAAACCATGTGAGGCCCTATATTAGGTATCCTAGACCTATGTCATGTCTTTTGAGTCTGTATCTTGTTGTCTTGATCAAACCATGCCTCAACCCTTGAAGTTTCACCTCGGGTTACTCTCATCAGGTATAGTATTGGGCCAATCCAACCCGCCTCATGGTGCACCTATGTCATTCCACACGGTTAGGGTCTATTGAGTTTGTCGGTGACCTTGGCTTTGGTGCAGTATTCCTCGTGACAACTCTCAAAGCATAGCAGTCTCATTTGACAACATTTCACACTTCACAAGGTAGTTCATAGTTCGTAATGCAACATAGTCTTGGTGGTAGTTCATAGTTCCTAATGCAACATAGTCTTGGTGGTAGTTCATAATACTGAGTACTAATCAGGACCAGCTAAACACTACCCATATTCTAGAATTGCCAAGTGGGCAAGGGCATTGAAAATCCAATGATAGGGTAGCTAAGTCAAATTATCCAAAGGGAATAGTCAAGTTGAACTAGCTATTCGAGGTCAAAGTAGCCATTGGCATGAGTCAACGAGCCATTAAAAGGAAGATGGACCGGGAAGTTAAGCATTGGACCAAGAAAGTAGTTGTTGCAAGATGAATTTGTCCACCAAATGACCAAGTCGAGTTCCTCAATCAAGTCGCACTCCTCCAAGGACCAAGTTGAATTTGTCATGGACCAAACTAGTGGAATCTTGAGCCTTCAAACCTACTATTTTGACTCTTATCCCTTGTGGACTACAAGCAAAGGAAATTTTTGAGCTAAACCATGGAGATTTGTCCAAGTTGACCCCAAAGTGAGTAAGTTAAAGTTTATTTTGTAATATTTCATGAACTATTTACTAAGTCTCCAACATGTGGATTACTAATAAAATATTTTCTTAAAGGAGAGTCAAAACTAGTCATTTTCTAGCCATTACAATTTTGTCGATAAATGCTAACCTCCCCTCATTTGTAAGGTTGTTGTTGTCAATTGAGATAAGTGCTATCATAATAAAGAGCTCACTTTTTGCAAACCCTTGTGTAAGTTTTGATTATGAATTGTGTGAAGTGAATATCGTTTTCATTCTTTTTCTTGATATATGTTTTGGGATTTTTTATTCTAACTATTCTTGGTGATAAATAAAATTACGCTAAAGCTAACAATTCTTGCCATTTAGGAGCTATCTAGTCATGTGGAAAGGGCCAACTAGGGGGCAACCCCACTTGAGTTCTTTTGTTTTGCAAGTGAGTCGATCCAAACAACCGAACTATCTCTAGAAGGAAGCTTCGATTTGTGCAAGGTCTCATATTCATCATATATAGGAGTTGAACTTGGGAGCAGTTGTTCTTATGGTTCTTATGAGAATAAGACTTAGGTTTTGTGGCATTGGAAAACTAGTACTACTTGGATTGCTTGATGTGGAGAAGATAGAGGGACACTATCTTGCTTTTTCATATAGACTTGTGTGATGCAAGTGTATGTGCCAAAGAGGGCTTATCGATGTCTAGACTTGCTAGTTATTGATCTTTGGTGAAACAACCAACTTTCATTGGGAGTGAATTCTAGCTAGGAGGAATTGGTGGCTAGGGTTCAATACTTATGGTGGATCTGCTAGCTAGGGTTTGGAGAGCATGGCTTTTGCAAGTTTGTATTTAGTTGTCAGTATGTACTTGTAATTTCATCTTATGTACTTGAAGCTTTATCTTAAGTGTGTATGAGGCAAGATTTAGCAAAGTCCCAATTTTCATAATTTTCGGTGAAAAACTAACATATGTGATTTTTAGGCATATTGGAGTGTTTTTTTGGGGTTAAGAACACATGTCAATTTACACTTTACAAAACTTATTTCAGTTGTGATTCTAAGCTATAATGGAAAAATTATGGCTTGAATAATGCATAATCAATCAACCTATGGCCAACTCGAATCACCAACATAGATATTAAATCAATTTTGAGTTTTCTTTGCTCTTAGTGTTAAATTATTGATTTATCAATGATTTCAATTACAGGGAGAGTGAAACCATGCATAGGGGGATGAGCACAATCACGTATTGGTTAGGGGTTGTGTGAGGATTCGAACCCAAGGCCATAGAATAATTGGGATGCCATGGTTGGCCATACCCACTCTTCTTTGAGGGCGGTCAAGCTCAATCTCCAAATGGGGCATATTCAGCAACAATAAAAAGGTCTAGTTTATATATTGCAAGAGGATCATCTCTAGATAGGGATTTTGATGTTTAAGGATAGGTGCATTCAAGAAGAGATTTTTTTAGGGGATGCTCACATTTGATTCTTTTGCCCTTCGATTGCAATGATTTAAATGGCTTCGTTTATAAGGTGGCTCATTCTTAGAATGCTAAATTCAAAGGAATTACAAAACCTAAGCATATATAGCAAGAATAATTTCCTCCGTTTCCTAGTACAATGCACCTAGATCGAGTGAAATAAAAATGGAGTTATTAGTCAATTTGTGTGTCGATTTGGAAACTCAAATGCTAGAGGAAATCCAAGGCATGCATGTTGATGTAATTGAGAGGGAGACCATTGTCATCTCACCAACCCTCTTCTACACTTTAGGTCGACTCTCCTCTGGCTCAAGGGGGGATTCCCTAGGATAGGATTGCTAGAACTTATGCAATAAGGTCCAAGATGAAATGAAGAGATGGTTCTAGAAAAACATCTTTTAATGAAATGAGCAAATAAATTGGATGTAAGGACCAGAACCTACTCTTGTTAAATTTCCACAAAACTTTGCAACTACTTAGTGAATTACTGAAAACTGAAAACTAGTTTACTTTCACCAAGATATAGAATTTCTTAACAATTTATAAGCAGCAGAATAAAAACACCAGAGATATAAAAACACATCACACAAATTGACACACGTTTCTCAGAAAACCCAACAAGGAAAACCTGCTTGCTTGATGTGGTTATTTTATTGATTGTCTTGGAGCAATTGAATCTATTACAAAGCAATTTGTCTCTCTTGAGAAAGCTTCTCACACAAATCTCAGCTAATACAATTAATCTTGGTCTCCCTTGATCACTACTTGATTTCGATTCCTGCACATAATTGATCCTCTGCTGCCTCCTTGACTTGCTTTGCAAACCTTGTTGTCTTGCTTCAATTTTGCTCCTCTTCCTTATGCACTTAGCCTCCTTATTCCTGGATCTAATCTCCTATTTCCTAGTGCACTTCTGGCCCTATTTCTTAGCGTACTTGAGCTCCTAATTTTTAGGACCCCAACTCTACACAACCTGCACATAACCAATTCTCCTAAATCCTAGCACACTTATGCTCTAATTCTTTAGGACACAAATCATGTGCTCCACAATCAAGGCTCTCTCACACTAACTCGTGAACATTGTCTTGTCACAAACCTTTGTGCATAAAACAATTGTTATTCCTTATGCCTTCATCCTTCCTTTATAGATTCAAATGCTATATTAGACTAGTTCAAATTTAGAACTCGAGTTGGGATAGCGAGTTAACTGAGAGTGTCACTCGCTCTCCTTCCAATCATCATTGCAGTTGTTAACTCATGCTCTCTCCAATCAACACTAGATATCTAACTCGCTCTTCCTTTAATCAAGACTGAAGACTAACTCACTCGAACTGAACTGTTAACAACCAACCAATCCTATAGTCAAATTGATGAAGACTTCCACTTAACTAAAGCTCCAACTCTACGCATGCTAACTTGATGATTATTCCAGTAAACTAGAAATAACTCATCCTAACTGAAGTCTAACTCATGAGGACAATTCGAGGTCTTCACTGGCTAAGGCACAAGCCAGAAGACCTTGCTCACTACATTTTCAACACTCCCTCTTAGCGAGGAAGGTACTTCTGGAAGAACCTCGTCCACCTGGATTTGTCTTCAACACTACCACATTATCTGTTGTTGCAACTACTCCCTCTGAACTAGAAGACTTCCCTGCTTCCTGTTGTGGAATCTGATCTAAAGACTTGTTCTTTCCAACCATGCTCTGCAGTTATATCACCTCAATCATAAGTGCCATGCACCTTGTGTATCTCTATGGTTGCTTACTCTGGCTGAAGGTGGTACTAGGAGGTCCATCTCTCTTCTGATTCCCCACAAATAACTCCCCTGTCCACTTGGCTCAAACTCTCCCTATACTGGGAGTCACTGACTGAGTGGCTACCTCCACTCGCCTTGGGCTCTGCTCGTCATCCTCCTGCTAGTCATCCCGACTGCCAACTTGTCGAGACTCAAACTAAGATACTGGTTGAGGCTCCATCTCGAGTAGCTTCTTTTCAGGTGCTCTAACATGCTCTTGCTCTAAGGACTCCCTCAGAGATTTGCACTCCTCAACCATCACTTCTCTACTCTATGAACTCCCTGCCTTGCTGCTCGAGACTATGTCTGTCTCTACCTAGAACTTGTAGAGATTTTTCATCCTCACACCTATCTGCTTCTTACATCTAGAAGCTAAGTGTTGGAGATAAGCCTTACCTCTACTGAAGATGACATCATAACCCTTGTCTTCAAGGGTAGCTACTAAAACAAGGTTTTTCTTCAGGCCTAGAACATAGAGGACATATTTGAGATGAAGAGGATTACCTAACTCCCTCTGAAAAATGACAGTACCAACTCCTCTAACTACATACATGCCATCATTTCCTAGCTCAATCTAAAATTGAATGTCCTTCTTCTGTAGGTGGCTGAAATACATCTTGTTCCCGATCATGTGGTAAGGATGATCCTAAATCAAATACCATACACTATTGTCCGTTGAGCTTGCCATGCAAGCTATCAACGAGAAATCTTTCTCAAAATAGGCAGAAAACGCATCTACCTCTGTTGATGCAGCTACATGATCCTTACTGGACTCCTTTTGATTAGGACTGTTACCCACCACCAATGGGTGACACCCATAGGAGAATTTTTTCTCCACCATTTGTCTTCAACCCAATGTTATCAGAACCAGACCAAAACCGGTGGAACCAGCCAATCCGACCGTTTTTGGCCCAAAACCAATCTGAACCATGCCTCCGAACCGGAATAGGCCATTTCAGTACTAAATCGACCGGTTCGGGACCAGTTTCGTGAAGTTTGTACCTAGGCAAGCCAATGTAAAAAAATTTCCTTTTCTTATTTTTTTTATTTTTTCAGTTGGTTGGCCCACTTCTAATTCTCCCCTAGGCTAGCCTAATATTCAAGCCTATGGCCCTCAACCTAATAATCAAGCCTATGGCCCTAGTATTGCTATGCAATTCATGGTAATGTTAAATTCTTAAAGTAAAAGTGGCATTCTCCTTTATCTTTCATTTTCTTCCTACTTGTTGTAATTATTATAAATTTATTATTAATATAAGAAATACAAACTTCCTAAAGTTGACAACGTGACTTCAGAAAATTTCATATTTAACCCTAATCTTGTATACAACCCAAGTGATTCAAATCTAATGAGTTTCCAAACTTGAAAATGAATGGAATATTCAATTTTTTTCTCTGGTATATATGCCACACACTGCATTTTTTATGCTATACACATTTTTTAGGGGCAAATTAATGTCATATAACAATAAATCACCTCAAATCTTATAATGTTTCTTAGAAAAGTTCACTGTGGTTTAAATTTGTAACCTTACCATGAAATGAATCAGGGTGTTTGAGAGTGGTTCCAACCTCATTTGATTTCATATGGAGAAAGTGGAATTTTAGATTTCACTCAAAATCCAACAGACTTAACAGTTTTTCAGGATTTCAGGATTGGGGGGATTGCAACGTATCCTTTGTATTTTGTCATGTACGAGGGTATGAAACTAGTATTTAATAAAGAGCACCAAGCCCTCTATGTATTTTGATGTTAGTGGCATTGGTTGTCGAACTCCTCTATCATGACTCTACTAAAAATGTACCCATCACTCAAAGAAAATCTTGACATGACATGCCATGTTTTTATATCTTATTTTAATGTCTAAATGGTTATATTGACGACAAAGGCCCCAATATAGGCAATGATTTTGATGATATGTAGGCATTTGTTGTAGCATGATTTTTTTTGGATGCTAGAGGCCATCTAGAGCCTATTTGTTGATGTATTTTCGGTTCATAGATGGATTGCACTCGATGCTATTTTGGTTATGTGCACCCTTACATGCTATGTAAATGAGAACTTTTGCATATTTGTGTATAAATGATTTGGATTCATATGGATGCACATGAACATATATGTTTTCCTTTAAAATATAAATATTTTATGTGTTTTTGGTAAACCGCTTTTTTCCGGTTTTTATTGGTTCCGACCGATTCTGGGTCCACAAGGTTTTTCAGTTCAATCACCAGTTCAGTTCTGGTAACATTGCTTCAGCCGGCAACCTCTTGCAGCCACCAGATAGCTCGATGTGCCACCATTCTCCACCACCTCCACCAACTATTATGTGCCCTCGCCCATCTGTTATGATCATATGTTTGAAGGTGGGCCCTCCAACCCCGAAGGTATGGCTTTTCATGATATAATTGGGTATTTTTGCTTACTTATCATGGACAAATGTGGACATGGATTGGTGGAGGGATTCAGCAGAAAGAATGGGTTCGGTCTATACTCTTGTGCCTTTGTCCAACTTGGTGGTTAGTCTTGTATCCTAGTCCCATGGGATCTCCTCTATTGGCTACTAGCTTTAGGAGTGGCACTACATGGGAAACCTCGATTTTGGTTGCATGGTCCCACTTCCCAACACCACATACATCACTCCCCTCCTCTCATTATAACCCCTTTTCATATTTCCCATCCGGGTCCACATTTGTCCATTGGGTCCACAAGTAGTTAGCCTCACCCTCCCCTTGTCCACACTTTGGGTTGGGCTTGGAACGATGCCCTAGAGGTTGATGCAACTAAAAAGAAAGTTAAAAGCATAATTTGGCCACTTACAATAGGAAATGTACTACAAAATGCAAAATACAGTCGAGACATAAGAATTTAGCACATGGACAAAAGCCAATCATGAACTCTACCACTTATGATCATGGCCATCACCCTGGTTCCTAGGGCCCCTATATGAGCTCCCTACATCATTAAGGAATCAATGATTGTCCCAACCCCTAGTGAGCAATGAACTGCCCAACATTAAGGGGTTATTCACTATTATATCATACACATCATGCTGTCATTCCCTAGAGCCCCGAGCTGTTAAAAGGAAGAAAAATCAATAAAAAGAAAAAGGCATATGAAGAAGGGTGGAAAATCAAAGGTCGGGGTAACCCATGTACCACGATTGCTCCCTCCTACATCTATACACACAAGTGTGGACTTCCCTCATTATAGCTACTCTTGTACCATGGCATGTGGCTTCCTTCATTATAGCCACCCCATTCTGTTCCATCACTATTTCACATGACACCTATCATTTGATGAATGTACCATGGACTTGTCACTCCCTTAGCAATTGAAACCACCTAATAGGGTCATTTATTATCCACCCTCTTGAGCCTGGTGACACCTGTACGTTCTAAAAGCCCATTATGGAAGGGCATGCCACTATGAATTGTCCACTTGGTTCCCTGACTTATAAGTTCATTTACTCAATTGCACTAATGAAATTGTTGTACTGGAAGGTGAGGAGACACATTGGATCTTATACAAGATTGCAGGTGGGTCTGCATCTTGGGCTTGGCCTCTCTATACGAGATCCAAGCCCTCCAAAAGGTCATGATAGCACTTGTAGGGTGATTCTTGAGAACCATGGGCCTCCACCAAAGCAGAGAGCAGAGAGCCACACCATGGGATCCTTTAGCACCACCTATTGCTAGCTCGTGTCCCAGTTATTTGATGATGATGATGCACTTGGACCACATTGCCCAGTCAGCTGCAAACTTGCACCACACACTTGGCAGTTGGTCCAGGACCCAGATGGGTTTTTGTCTCACCTAGGGAGATAAGGGGGGGCTTGTATCATCATTCCAACCCTTATTGATGGAACAAAGACTTGCTTGATTCAGTTGGAGACCCATGAGGCCATTCTTTGTGCCCCCACAGCCACTTGGGAGCACCCCAGGTTATTTGCTTGGAGATTAAGGGGCCACCCCCTTCATCATTGTCATTGGAGCCCTCCAATTTATTATGGCACATGGGGGACTTGATTTGGCCTTCCAACGGCTCTATTAGCTAGTGTTCTATCATTCCGGCCCTCTTGAGAGGCTTATTATTCATCTTTTGGAGCTATTTGGTGGGCTTGTTACCAAAGTGTTGAAGAATGTAACTAGTGTCAATCTTCATAATTGTATTTGAGTCATGATGTAATGTATTTGTTAAAGCATGGGTTTCATGCTTGGGTCAAATGTTTATAGGTCAAAGCCTCCATTGTAGGCTTCTAGGGTTTATGTCATGTGTCATTGTCCATGTCATAATGTAATAGACCCTTCTTGGGCATTGTCAATCAAGAAACAAATTTATTTTGATATAAATTAGGTCTTCTAGGCCTCCTCCACCAAGTCGACCCCAAACTGGACAAGTCGGCCTTACTGAGGGGCGGAATCTCCTTTATAAAGGCAACAACTCGACCTCATTTGTAGCACTCACTCATCAAGTTCAGTGTGCAATTTTTGATTCAAGAAAAAGTGTGAAATTCAAGGGAAGAAGAGGAAAGGGCTAGCGAAGGAGAAGGAGGTCCCTATCAAGCACAAGAAGCCGAAATTCTCTCTCTCACACGTGTGAAGTTGTTGAGCTATTGGAGGGGCCGAAATTGCAATGCTAAAGCTTCGCCAAAATTCTGGAGTTGCAGGGAGCCAAAATTATGGGTTGTTGTCGGGTTGTAGCTACTCGATAAGAAGAGACTATTGAAGGTTGTTGAATTATATTGGAAGGTTGACTTGGTGGAGGAGGAAGGTCTTTTGGTTTAGGGTCTTGGTCCATCTTAACTTGAATTTGCTAATGGAAGAGTTTGACTATGTTTTCTCCTATAGAGGAGTTTTAGCCCTGGCTGAGTGCCTACATCTGGTGTCATTGATCTTCGTGTTTTGTTTTGATAATTGCTTAATGAAACGAAAACAAAATAAGAACACAAGAAAGTTAATAAGAACACAAAGATATCACAAGTAATTACCAACATAAGAAAAATCTTTCTGCCTTTCCGATTTTCTAACATGGTATCAGAGCTAAGGTGAAGAAGGAAGGAAAAAGGCAGCTTGAAGATCTACTGAAGAAAAGAGGATATAAGGAAGGTCATTAGGGAAAAGGATTATAAGAGAAGCCTACCATCTATAGGAACCATATCAACTACAATGGAGGGAGAAAACAACCTAGAAGGAGCCTCCAACTATAGAGCATGGAAATAGAGGATAAATCTTATCCTCGCTAAGCACAAAGTTTTGGACCTTGTTCAAGGAAAAGTCAAGAAACCTATAGATGAAGTAGAGAAGGAGAAGTTCAGAGAAACTGAAATCTTGGGCCATGAATCTAATGGTATATGGAATAAACAACAACCTAATTCCATACATATCTAACATAGACTCCGCTCAAGAAATGTATGAGGCTCTCTCCAAATTGTTCACCATCAAGAACATTGGTCAAATATCAAGCCTCAAGAATGAACTAAGGATAATAAGGATGACAAGAGACGATATTGTATCATCATACATTGTAAGAATATCTAGAACAAGAGATGAACTCCAAGCAATAGATGAAGTTGTAACAAAAAAGGAACTCGTAATTGTTGCTCTTCTAGGACTACCAAAATCTTGGAGTGCTTTTGGATCAGGAATTAGCAGTTGGAAGGATACTTCAACATTCAAACAAATGTGGAATGCATGCAATCAAGAAGAAGCCCAAGTATCATTAGTAAACAAGGAGGATGAGGAAGAAAACACCTCTAATTCCTATTATGCTCATCACGAGAAGAAGAGAACCTTCAAGAAGTTCAAAGGACCAAAGAAGAAAGTTGACCTATCCAAGATTGAATGTTACAATTGTCATAAGATGGGTCATTACAAAAATCAATGTCCTGATCCAAGGAATAAAAAGAGCGATAGGAAACAAGCAAATATTACCAATGAAGCTCCACCTAAGAAGAACAAAACTGAAGAATTGGAAGTCAAAGACTTATACTACTAAGTCCTCTCTTACATATCCTTCTTAGTCTTGTATTGTTTTCATTTATGTTTTGATTTCCAGAGTTTATAGGTCTAACATGTCTTGTTAGAACATTTTTTGAATTACTTTAAGTTGTAGGTATCCCTCAAAATTGGATTAAGAGGGAGGGAGTCTTCACCATTTTACCAAAGATAAATATGTTGTCCCTTGTTTCCTCTTTTATGTTTGGTTTCCATCTCATATCAAGATTTGTTTGTATTATATGCTAATAACCTTTTCTTTGTATTTTCCTTGGTAGAAAAGATTGCAAGATACACAAAGGTTATGAAAAAGACTTCAAAGGATAAACTTGAAGCATGGAAGTAGTTCTGCAGCAAAGAAAACCTTTCAAAGATTGATGTCCTACAAGGTTTGTAAAGGAACAACTTGTTGAAAATAGTACCAAAGAGAGATGTTACTAGGCATTTATCCCTTTTAGCCTAATAGACACATTAATGACTTTTGTCTTGGTGACATTTATGAATTATATTAATGTCATGGGTGGAAAAGGTACTTAGAAGTGTTGTACCATGTACTTTTCTAATATTAAAGTCGCTTGTAGTTTATAAAGTGACTTTATGTATAAAGTAAATAGTTCATTTTTCTAATATTAAAGTGAGTTAAGAAAATCACTTTATGAGAAAAATAGAAAAGGTATACAACTTTAAAATGTACTAAAAGGCTTTTAAGTAATAGGACCAATGTGTGACGGGGGTCATTTGGGAAAAGTGATCTCAACCACACATCTTGAGATTTGGAGATTAAATCTCAGCCATTGAACCATAGGGGTTAGGGATTCAATCTTTTCTAAAAGACAAAAGGAGAAAAGAGAGGCTCATTCTTCACTTGACACTTGAGAGAGCAAGAGAAGAGGAGAAAATGAGAACTTCAACGAGGGTTCGCAGCAAGAGAAAGCAGGCACGAGTTTCTAGGAGGCGGCGGCCATTAGAGACACGAGTTCCTAGGAGACATGCACAAAAATCAAGGGGATACTCAGCATGTAGTTCGAGGCATACAGCAGCACAGAAATCGAGGGCAGAGGCACGAGTTTCGAGGTTGTTGTGCCCGAATTTCAAGGATTGTTCCTCCATTGACTGGGCCCAAATTTCGAGGCAAAATCTCAGGTTTGCTGCTATAGGCAGCACATATTTCGAGGTGTTTTCCCGGCACAAAAATCAAGGGACAGTAGTCACCTCTAGCGCAGAAAACGAGGCACCTTCAGGCATGAATTTTGAGGCATTCACTGCACAGAAATCGAGGCTGAGTTTGCACTGATTTCAATGCAGATTTGGCACTGATATCAAGGCAGAATTGTTGGGCATGAAATTTGTAAAATCTAAAAATTATTTCAGTGGGCACAAATTTCCAGAAATTGAGTTTAATGCTTCAGCTGAAGGAGATAAGTACTGTAGTTAAATATTTATGTACTTAGACTAATTTTCTCAAGCAATAAAATCATATTTTGAAAACCGGTTTTCCCCAAAGGTGGGGTTTTTCCGGGGTCACCTTGACCAAAAATAAGTGTCTCTCATGCTTGAATGTTTGCCCAAATTTTGATTTAATTACCACTAATAGGAAATGTGAAAAATAATAGAAGTACTCTTTGAATGTTTACAAATAATGCATTCTGAAATTTATATCAGTATGTCAAAACATGCGGGTTGGGTCAAATGAACACATGCAAAATTGTAAACTAGGGTTAGGGTGCAGATCATTAATTTTCCACAAGGTATCAGAGCTTAGTTGAGCCAAGTTGAAGCTCAGATCTTCATTTTCAGTCAGCTGATAAAGAAGGCAGCAAGCTACCAAAGTCTTCAAACAGTGAACCATACCTTTGAAACTTTGCCAGAAACCCAAACACTTCAGCAGTTCAGAGGGAGAGAGGTTCTAGCTTCCAGATTTGCTTCATTTTGTTGGTTGTGGGGTCATGGTTACTGGGTTGAGAGTAGAGGATAGAATGATAGGGGCTGAAAACTTTGGCCCATAAAAGGAGAGGATTATTGTTTTACTGGAGGCGATGGAAGTGTGGGGTATTGTACAAGCAGTTGTACAACCGCCCACTGATCCAGCACTATTGGGAGAGTTCACCAAGAAAAATGTGAAGGCAAAGAGGATCCTTCTAGATGCCATCAATGATCATTTGTTCCCTCGTGTTTCAGGGATAAGATATGCATATTATATGTGGAATTCCTTGGTCTCTTTGCACTAGAGCTCTAATGAGAATAGGATGATGGTGTTGAGACAAAAATTACGCAACACCAAGATGACCAAGACCAACAGTGTGACATCTTTCCTCACCAGAGTCTCACAGGTGAAAGATGAGTTAGCTGCTATTGGAGAGACTATTCCAGAGGAGCAGTTGGTACGCATTGCTTTAGAGGGGTTCACTGAGAAGTGGGATAGTTTTATCCACAGCTTGGTGGCTAGAGAGCATTTTCCTGGATGGAGGAGGATGTGGGACGATTTCCTTCAAGAGGAGATCAAGAGAAACATGCGCAGTGGCAGCAAGAGTGGGGGAAGAGGAGAATGTTGCTCTTGCGGCAAAAGGCAAGAGGACAAAGAAGATGGAGAAGGGGTCTTCTAATGGAGCAAACCAGGATAAGGGGAAACAGAAAGCTAAGGAGAAGGACAAGAGAAAAGTGAAATGCTTTGCTTGTGGGAAGATGGGTCACTATGCAGTTCAGTGTCCCAACAAGAAGGGTAAGAAGAAACAAGGAGTTGCAACTAAAGCAGGATATGGATGAGTCTGTAGCTATGTTTGATTCAGAGTTTGCTTTGGTGGTGAGTTTAGCCACTCATGTCACATCTTCCCGTGCATGGTTCATAGACAGTAGAGCATCCTGCCATATGACCGAAGTTAGAGAGCACTTCACGAGCCTTTTGGAGGATGGCATTGACTTGGAGGTTGTACTTGGTGACAACTCCAAAGTCAAGGCGGTAGGTTTGGGGACAGTATCATTTCAGAGAGAGTCATTACCTCCAACGAGGGTGACAGATGTTCTTTATGTTCCAGAGTTGAAGAAGAGTATGATATCAGTTTCCAACTTGGAAGACAGGGGGTAAGAGATATTGTTCCGCAAAGGGCAACTGTTGTATCCTAGAGGATCCAGTATCGAGTCTACGCATGTGATTGACGCTCGTAGTGGGAGACTATACAAACTCATGTTTCTGCCTCTTTGTGGCATAGGAGGATGGCCCACTTGCACCATGGAGCTTTCAAGATGTTTAGGGAGATGGTTACCGAGTTGCCAGACTTCAGCACTGATCATCACGATGTGTGCAGGGGGTGTGCTTTGGGAAAGTATACCAAGACACCTTTCCAGAGCAGTGACAGCAAAGTTGCAGGTGTCCTTGATTTGATTCATTCTTATGTATGTGGTCCTATGTCCCATGTCTCATTGAGCGGATATGAGTATTGTGGGACTTTCATTTATGACCACTCCAGGAGAAGCTGGATTTACTATCTGAAGACCAAGGATGAGGTCTTCCGACAATTCCAAGAGTTTAAGGCTCTTGTGGAGAACCAGATAAGGAGGAAGATCAGGGTTTTGAGATCAGACAATGGAGGTGAGTACACTTCCGTGGAGATGAGAGACTTTTGTGGGAGCGTCGGCATAAAGAGGGAGCTCATTATGCCTTATAACCCTCAACAGAATGAGGTGGTAGAGAGGAAGAACATGACCATTATGGGTGCATCTAGAGCAATGTTGCTTGATCAAAGTTTACATTTCTTCTTGTGAGTCGAGGCAGTTAACACTGTTGTTTATTTGCAGAACAGGAGCCCACTAAGAGTCTTGAGGAGCAAGAGTCCTGAGTAGATATATACCGGCAAGAAGCCAGAAGTTGGGCACATCAGGATATTTGGGTGCCTTACATATTCACACGTCCCTGAGGAGAAGAGGACGAAGCTGGAACCCACAACAGAGAGAGGTATACTGATGGGTTACAATGAGACCAGCAAAGCCTACCGCATATACCTTCCTGCATAGAGGAAGATTGTCTTGAGGCGGGATGTGAGATTTGAGGAGGTCTCGAGAGATTGATCAAGTAAAACAGCAAGCTCCTCAACAAGGGGCCACACCACAGGTTTCAGGAGCATCAGGTGGTACATCAGGATCAGGAGGTTCACCTTCTTCAGGGGTGACAGGTTCACAGAGCATAGCTTTGCCTGGTACTGAATCACCTGGTGTAGGTTCATCGGGCACAGTATCTCAGAGTTCAGGATCTCCTTTGGTTAGTTCAAAGTCTTCCTCACAAAGAGGAGAGGCACCAGATGAGGTTTTTCCCATACCTCCACAAGACACTACTACAAAGAAGAGGAAGCCAAGATGGCTTCGGGAGACCCTGAAGGAGGCTCAGGAGGCAGTGGGGAGACCCAAGTGGTTAGTGAGGGAGAGCAGACCACCAAAGAGGTTGGGTGGCTTCGTGGCAGATGTTGTAGAGACAGAGCCAGCTAGTTTTGAGGAGGCCACTAGACAACAGATCTGGAGGGATGCCATGATGGAGGAGAATGCCTCCATCATGAAGAATGATATCTGGGAGATAGTGCCACATCCTGATGGGAAATCAGTTGTGACTTCCAAGTGGTTCTACAAGATCAATCATGTTGCACATGGCAGCATTGAGAAGTTCAAAGCTCGATTTGTGGCGCGGGGGTTCTCACAGGTAGAGGGAGTTGACTATGAGGAGACTTTTGCATCAGTTGCTCGTTATACTTCCATTAGAATAGTGATATCTATAGTAGCTGAAATGGGATGAAGGATTCACCAAATGGATGTGAAAAATCATCTTTCTCAATGGTGTTATACAGGAGGAGGTGTACATTGAGCAGCCTAAGGGCTTTGAGTTGCATGGGAGTGAGTCTCATGTGTATAGGTTGAAGAAAGCCTTGTATGGACTAGAGTAGGCACCGAGGGCATGGTACGAGAGCATAGATGCCTATTTGCAGCAACTGGGTTTCCAAAAGAGTGATGCAGATCTGAACCTATACTTATTTTGGTAGGTGAGGATCCGCTCATTTGGGTACTGTATGTGGATGACTTGTTCATTATAGGGGAGGATGGTCTCATCCAGCATTGCAAGAGAGATGTTGCTTCAAAGTTTGACATGACTGATATGGGGTTGATGCATTACTTCTTGGGGATGGAGGTTTGGCAGGAGGATGGGCATATCTTTGTGGGCCAGGGCAGGTATGTAGGAGATATCTTGAGGAGATTTCATATGGATGGTTGTAGGCCTATGGCTACTCCTATGATCACCAACTGGAAGAAGTTGCATGATGTTGATTCTGAGTTGGTGGATCCCACTTTGTATTGTCAGTTGATCAGTTCATTGATGTATCTAGTCAATACTAGACTGGATATTTGTTTTGCAGTCAATACATTGAGTCAGTTTATGATGGAGCCTAGGAGAGTACACTGGGTGGCTGCAAAACATGTGTTGAGATACTTGCAGGGTACAGTGGATTATGGGTTGGACTATGTCAGATGTGATGGGGTCAGATTGATTGGTTGCACGGACTCAGATTGGGCTGGCAGTGTCAGTGACCGGAAGAGCACTTCTAAATGTTGTTTCTCATTGGGCTCGATAGTTGTGTCATGGTTCAGCAAGAAACAAAAGTCAGTGGCATTGAGCAGCACAGAGGCAGAGTACATGGCAACTAGTCAGGCAGGATGCGAGGCATTATGGCTTCGCAAGATGCTTCATGGACTATTTGGTCAGATGTTGAGACCAACTATGATTTACTGTGACAATCAGAGATGTATTAAACTCTCTAAGGATCCAGTATTTCACAATCAGTCAAAGCATATAGAGATCAAATACCACTTCATCAGAGACTGGCTTCAACGAGGGGTTGTGAAACTTGAGTATATATCCATTGATGAGCAAGTAGTAGACATTTTCACCAACTCTTTGCCAAGAGGCAAGCATGTTTTTTCAAAGATAGGATGGGAGTGGTGAGCAACACCTTCCTCGGTAAGAGGGAGTGTTGAAAATAGCACCAAGGAGAGGTGTTACTAGGCATTTATCCCTTTAGCCTAGTAGACACATTAATGACTTTTGTCTTGGTGACATTCATGAGTTATATTAATGTCATGGGTGAAAAATGGTACTTAAAAGTGTTGTGCCATGTACTTTTCTAATATTAAATTCATTTGTACTTTATAAAATGACTTTATGTGTAAAGTACATAATTCACTTTTCTAATATTAAAGTGAGTTGAGAAAATCACTTTATGAGAAAAATAGAAAAGGTATACAACTTGAAAAAAGTACTAGGAGGCTTTTAAGTAATGGGGCCAATGTGTGAGGGGGGTCATTTGGGAAAAGTGATCTCAACCACACATCTTGAGATTTGGAGATTAAATCTCAACCATTGAATCCTAGGGTTAGGGATTCAATCTTTTCTAAAAGACAAAAGGAGAAAAGGGAGGCTCATTCTTCACTTGACACTTGAGAGAGCAAGAGGAGAGGAGAAAAGGAGAACTTCAAGGAGGGTTTGCAGCAAGAGAAAGGAAGCACGAGTTTCTAGGAGGTAGCCATTAGAGGCACGATTTTCAAGGAGACATGCACGAAAATCGAGGGGGCATTCAACACACAGTTCAAGGCAAACAGTAGCACAAAAATCAAGGGCATAGGCACGAGTTTCGAGGTTGTTGTGCATGAATTTCAAGGACTATTCCTCCATTGATTGGGCTTGAATTTCAAGGCAGAAGCCTTGGGTTTGCTGCTACATGCAGCACGGATTTCGAGGTGTTTTCTTGGCACAAAAATAGAGGGACAACAATTACCTCCAACGCAAAAAAAACGAGGCACCTTCAGGCACAAATTTTGAGGCATTCACTGCACAAAAATCGAGGCTAAGTTTGCACTGATTTCGAGGCAAATTCGGGACTGTTATCGAAGCAAATTCTGGGCATGAAATTTGTAAAATCTGGAAATTATTTCAATGGGCAGAAATTTCCAGAAATTGAGTTTAATGCTTCAGCTGAAGGAGATAAGTATTGTGGTTAAATTTTTATGTACTTAGACTAATTTTCTCAAGCAATAAAATCATCCTTTGAAGACCGGTTTTCCCCTAAAAGGCTATGGGGTTTTTCCGGGGTCACCTTGACCAAAAATAAGTGTCTCTCATGCTTGAATGCTTGCCTAAATTTTGATTTAATTACAGCTGATAGGAAATGTGAAAAATAGTAGAAGTACTCTTTGAATGTTTACAAATAATGCATTTTGAAATTTATATCAACATGTCAAATGTGGGTTGGGTCAAATGAACACATGCAAAATTGCAAATTGGGGTGAGGGTACAGATCATTAATTTTCTACACAACTCAAGGTATGTCTTAAATTACAAGTTTTGTTACAAGGTTCTCTTCATAGAAAAAGATATGTTCATTCTCTTTAGAAATTTGCTTTACACTATTGACATCATTATGTCTAGAATTTTGAATCTTAAGGATTCTTGTTTAGGTGATTAATCTTCAGATTGAATCTACCCTCGTCATACTATCTCTTATTGCTTGATCATTTTTGTGAAACCCTAACCTTTAGGGTTCACTATAAAACCCTAGCCTTTTTGTGCTTAGAGTATGTTAACAATAATGTTGAAACCCTAGTCCTCTTAGCATTGTTGAAATTTAGGGTTTTGATAATGTTATGGTAAAAACCCTAGTCCTTTTCTAAATGAAACCCTAGATCTTTAGGGTTTGATGGATTAGGGTTTATGAACAAAAGCCCTTGCAATAGCTTTAGAATGATACCTTGGGTTCAGAAAAAAACCCAGTTGCATGTATAGGGCAATGGATTTGATTGTTCCATCTTTGATCAATGATTTCCCAAATGGGCACATACTTAGCCACTCTATCCTTGTATGTTGCCTTTATTTGCTCCTTTGCATAATCCATAGCCGCATAAATGAAACCCTGGCCAATCTTTCCCCGTCCACCAACAGTAACACTTACTAGTGGCTCAATAACCTTCACTATCTCTATTGCCTTTCTCCAAAATATGTCTTCATTAACTTTCTTTCTCACATCTTTTCCATCCTATTTGCGAGCCCATTGACATCCATTCTATTCATCACTGGAAAACATCCTCTGTAAGTTTCTATATTGGGAAAGCATAGATTGCAATGTCAAAAAATGAGTTGCAAATTTAGTGATGGCAGGCCTAACAAGATCATTCCCCCTGTCTTTTTCCTCGTCAAGTTCAAAATCCATGAGTGATTGTAGATATACTTTGTTATGCTTTTGGCATGCTCTATAGTGTTCTTGATCCAATCTATTTTACCAATATCCTCAAGCATGAGGTCTATGCAATGTGCAACACATGGGGTCCAAAAGATGGTTTTGTGTTTTTCCTCTAACATTTTACCAGCAAGAACATAGTTAGAAGCATTATCTGTGATGATCTGAACAACATTAGCCACCCCCACCTGTTCAACAACCTCATCCAAAAGTTGAAACAACAAGTGTGCATCTTTCACCTTATCAAATGCATCAACTGATTTTAGAAACATGGTTCCCTGTGGGCAAAAGATAAGAAAATTTATGATGGTACAGTTCCTTTGATCAGTCCATCCATTTGACATGATGGTACATCCTGTTTTCACCCATGAGCTTTTGAAATCTTTCAAATATTCATCAATGGACATAACCTCTTTTTGCAAAAGAGATCCCCTTAACTCATGCATAATAGGGCCTTTGAAGCCCTTTCCAACAGCAAATATGGCATCAAACATAGGTTCATAATATGGTGAACGAGAAGCATTGAAGGGAATATCAGCATGATACCACCATCTAGATATGTAATCACAGGCAGTTTCTCTCAATTCTTTCTTCCAATGGTCATCTAAAGTAGGTTGCATTTGACCTCTATTATCTTGAGGTTCATGTGCACTATAAGAGGGAGAGGAGGGTCTGACTGTGAAATAACTTTTGATATCACCCTTCTTTTTAATTTTACCTACCCTTTTCTTGAATAGACTCCAAAGAGGGAGGAACATAGCGAAAGGGGTTAGATGCATCAGTGCAAGGGATAAATGAAGAGCCCTCATAATCAAAAATGGGGTTAGCAACCATCATGTGTTTTATACTCTTCGTCCTCCCTATTTCAGCCTCTATTTCTTTTTGGCTAGTTTTTTCTTCTGCAAACTTCTCAAATTTTTCTAGCAACTCCTTCCTAATTTCCCCAATCTGTTTTGTTGGTGTTGCAAATGGAACAATTTGGCCTCTAATACCAACAAAGTGTTTCAGCGTGTGAATGTCCCCTCCACCTCCCTTAATTCTTTTATGACAAAATTTGCAATGCATTTGATTATCAATCATCTCAGCATATGCCCAAGCAACATCTTTCATTCTCGGAGCCACTTTCTAATATTTGGACTTGGAAATGAAAGGAAAAATGTCTGAAAATGAAAAGAAAAAAAGCAACTCTTCAATGTTCATTTCTTTTAGAAAAAATACTTTTTTCAATTTCCAAATTTGCAAAAAGAAAAGCAAGGGCAATTTTGACAAGTGAAAAAAAAATACCTTTAGCCTCCTCAATGTTGCTCCAATGATTGCCCAATAAGAACCTCATTGCTGCTCCAAAATGTTGCTCCAATGGTTGCCCAAGAGGCTCCTCACTGCTGCTCCAAAAACCAACTCCAACTCTTCACAAACTCCTCACAAATGCAATGAGATAGCTGTGAGGAAATGTGAGGGAGTTGGGTAACTTTTATAGGCTTGGGAGAGGGTAGATGCATTGAGGAAAACCATAAACCAAAAAAAAAGTTGCCTTTCAAGTCTGTCTTTCCCGCACTTTTCCGCCACGAACTAGCTCAGCCTGGTTATGACAAGCTCAGCCGAGTTGACCGGTTTGTTACCGAACTGGCCGAGTTGGTGTCCAGCTCAATCGGTTCAGTAACAGACCAGCCTTTGAATCGGTTTTTCTACCGAGCCGACCCGAGCAGGGTTCCGGCTCGGTCGACAAGGTTGAGTCTTCATAATTGTATTTGAGTCATGATGTAATGTATTTGTCAAAAGAAAGAAAAAGGAAATTTTATTATTAAAGAAATTGACTTATTAAAGCATGGGTTTCATGCTTGGGTCAATTGTTTATAGGTCAAAGCCTCCATTGTAGGCTTCTAGGGTTTATGTCAAGTGTCATTGTCCATGTCATAATGTAATAGACCCTTCTTGGGTATTGTTAATCACGAAACAAATTTATTTTGATATAAATTAGGTCTTCTATGCCTCCTCCACCAAGTCGGCCTCAAATTGGACAAGTCGGCCTAACTGAGGGGCAGAATCTCCTATATAAAGGCAGCAACTCGACCTCATTTGGAGCACTCACTCATCAAGTTTGATCTGCAATTTCTGGGACAAGAAAAGTGTGAAATTCAAGGGAAGAAGAGGAAAGGGCTATCAAAGGAGAAGGAGGTCTCTATCAAGCACAAGAAGTCGAAATTCTCTCTCTCTCACACGTGTGAAGTTGTTGAGCTGCTAGAGGGGCCAAAACTGCAGTGTTGAAGCTGGGCCAAAATTCTGGAGTTGTTGGGGCCCGAAATTCTAGGTTGTTGCTGGGTTGTAGCTGTTGGACAAGAAGAGACTATTGAAGGTTGTTGAATTATATTGGAAGGCTGACTTGGTGGAGGAGGAAGGTCTTTTGGTCTAGGGTCTTGGTCTATCTCAACTTGAATTTGCTAGTGGAAGAGTTTGACTAGGTTTTCCCCTATAGAGGGCTTTTACCCCTGGCTAAGTGCCTACATATGGTGTCATTTATCTTTGTGTTTTGTTTTGATAATTGCTTAATGAAACAAAGATAAAAGAACACAAGAAAGTTAATAAGAACACAAAGATATCACAAGTAGTTATCAACATAAGAAAAATATTTCTGCCTTTCCGATTTTCTAACACAAAGTAGTGTTATTTTGTACATTTTTTTTTATTCTAGGGGCATCATTAGGCCAATTTGCCCGATTCGAATTATTAGAGGCTATATAAATACAAGTGAGGCCTCATTTGTAACTAATCATCACTTTCTAAGAATTTCGACCCGCAATTTGTGGAGTGATTTGGATGGAATAAATGCATTTTGACGTTTGGAAATCTTCACTATCTTTTCTTGGAGCTTCTTGTTGCAATGTTGTGGATAGATATATTCTTCATTGTCTTGTAAGTGCCTTTTTAATGCTATATTTCTAAAATAATGATTGTCTAATGCATGGAATTTCTTTCTTATGGTTATTATTGTGCCCTAATTCATGAGAAATTGTTTTAGGCCTTGATAATATTGGAAAACTTTGCATGTCTTAATCATAAAGATAATGAATAAATGAATGTTCCAAGGGGATCATTTGCATCCTTGAAAATCCATAATATTTGCCATCAAAGTATAAATGTCTAAAGTTGTCGTGTAGCTGCATCCATAGATAGTGAAATTGTTGCTTTAGGCCTCCTTGAAGAGCGAAGGTGACAAAGTCAAGATCATTTTGACTCCAATCCTCCCAATAGCTAGGCACTAATCTTAAATCCTAGTTTGATCACATCAATCTTCTTTTTTTCTTCCCCTCTCCCATTTTCAGCCCCAACTCTCGAGGATCTCCTAAGACCTCGTACGAGTTGCATTAGGGTGATCAGCTTGAGGTGCAAATTGGCAAGCTACTACACTATGGTTGACTCTAAGTGCCCTCCGATTTTGAAGCAATTCTCGTGGCTAGATTTGGAGATATCCCAAGCCCTAGCTCCAATATCATTCTTTTACCCTAGGTTTCTTGGTTAGTGGCTCTTCAAGGGTCGTTTACACCAGTGTTGTGAAAATCGCGATTAAATCGCGATTTTTTCAGCTTGCCGATCAAATCGCGATTTTTATACGAAAAAATCGCCTACTTTTTTTTTTGCCGATTTTTACTGAAAAAATCGTGCGGGGTCGGGGCAGCACGATTTTATAAACTTTTTTTTGGTTTTTCAGTTGCTCATTTGGACAGTGGCGCGCGTGGAGGGAAGAGGAGCTCTTGGAGAAGAGGGTTTTTACTATTTAGCCAAATCTAAGTGCTTAGAGGAGAAAATCAAGAGGAGACCACCGATTTCTCCATAGAAACGGTATGAGGATTAATTTTTTTTTGTTTTCATTGTTTAAAAACATTGTTTTTGTATGTTTTTCATTGTTTTTGGTTGGGAAACTTGGTATGGGCACCATTTTTCTTTTGTTTTCAACTTTTCATTGTTTTTAAAAAAAAATTGCATTTCTTCATTGATTTGGGATATGTAACTTGGTATGACTATGGGAACCAATTTTTTATTTTTTCATTTTTTTTAAACATTGTTTATGTTTTTTTCATTGTTTTTGGCATTTGCCATTTGGTTGGGTAACTTGGGTTTGGATTCTGGAATGGTTGGGTAATTTGTGTTTGAAACTTTGAACTTTGGAATGGTTGTTTTAGGTTGGGTTATGGGTAACTTGGATTTTCATTGTACAATCATCAGTGTAAAAATTAAAAATTAAAATACTAAATTGTAATTTGTAAATTTGTAACTTGTAATTTTGTAATTTCTAAATTGTAATCCTAATCCTTATTTTCCCATAGGTTCACAACTGCACCAAAACACCATTCAAGACTTCAAGTTTGCAAATTCAAAGTTCAAAAACAAACATGCCAAGGAAATTGGATCCTTTCTGGGAATATGGTGAACCTAAAGCTCCGAATGATAGACAAAACTTGAGTTGCAAGTTGTGTGGAAAGGAGATATATGGGGGGGTGTACAGGTTGAAGTTTCACCTTGCACAAATCCCTGGGCATGATGTGGGGCCCTGTATAAATACAAATGCTGAAATTATCCAAAGAGCCATGAGAGCATTGGAAGAATTAGAGCACACTAGAGAGGCCAAAGAAGAACTCAAAAGGCAACTAAAAAGTTCAGCTGAAGGAAGTGGGCCAAGTGGCACTGGTTCTACTGCAGCATCAGTCAATTCGGTAGCTGCATCATCATTTTTTGTTCCTCGAACCACACCTGGTTCACAACCATCTATCGGCTCAATGCTAAAAAGAACTGATAAAGAACAAGCTGACAGGTTGATAGCAAAATTTCTCCTCTGGAGTGATATTCCTTTCAGCGTTGTAAGGAATAATCCATTTTTCCAACCTACTGTTGATGTTATTGCCAGTGTTGGCCTGGGGTACAAAATCTCTTCTTATCATGATTTCAGAGGTCGGATTCTTCAAAATGAAAAGCGTGACTGCACCCAAAGATTGGAGGATTTTAGGGCATCATGGGCACAAACAGGATGCACTGTTATGTCAAATGGTTGGACTGACCAAAATGGGAGAACCCTTATAAACTTCTTGGTTAGTTGTCCCAAGGGGACTATGTTTATCAAATCTGTTGATGCATCTCATCAAATCAAAGATGCAAGAACTTTATGTGATTTGCTGGATGTGTTTATTTTGGAGGTCGGTGAACAACATGTTGTCCAAGTCATAACGGACAATGCTGCAAATTATGTTGCTGCTGGTAGAATGCTTATGGACAGGCATCCTAATTTATTTTGGACACCTTGTGCTGCCCATTGTATTGATTTGATGTTAGAGGACATAGGGAAAATTCCATTTGTCAAAGATATTGTTGACTCATCAAAAGCATCACAAAATTTATATATAATCATACATCTGTGCTTAGCTTGATGAGAAGATTCACCAACAACAAAGAGTTGGTGCGCCCCGCCATTACACGGTTTGCCACGAGTTTCATATCTCTTCAATCCCTCTTGAATTCTATGTGGGATGTGAAGAGAATGTTTCTTTCATAGGAGTGGCATGCTTTGTCAATGAGCCGCAAACCAGAAGGAGAGGTCATATGCAGACTAGTTTCATACCAGGAAGACTTCTGGGCGGGAGTGCAGGAGGTGTGCGCCGTTACTGAACCTTTGGTAAAGGTTCTTCGATTGGTTGATTGTGAGAAGCCCGCAATGGGCTATTTGTATGAAGCCATGGACAGGGCCAAAGAAGCCATTCAGGCCTACTATGATGATAAGGGAGATGACGAGTTTCAGAAACAACTCCTTCTATGGGGAGTGATTGATGAGCGATGGAACAACGGACTCCATCGTCCCATTCATGCTGCTGGGCTTTTCCTGAACCCTGCATTTTCTTATGCATGTAGGTTTGATTTTGATGCTGAGATCATGGATGGATTCTTATCCTGTGTCCAGAAGATGGTGCGATCTCCAGAACAACGTATAGAGATCTCTAAACAAATTGAGACATATAAGATGGCAGGTGGCACATTTGGCTTTGAGATGGCTATCACTGATAGGACGATTAAAATGCCAGGTATTTTTTAGTTTGTAACTTTGTTTCAAATTTCATTGTCTCTTCAAATTCCATTTTTTTCTTATGTTTATTTAAAATTTTATTTATAATTTTGTTGTAGATGCATGGTGGAAAATGTATGGTGGCAGGGTACCCCTTTTGCAAAAGCTTGCCATTCGCATCCTCAGCCAAACATGCAGCTCCTCAGGATGTGAGCGCAACTAGAGTGTATTTGAAAAAATACACAACAAGAAGCGCAACAGGTTAACACTTAAACATTTAAAATATTGCAAATTTCCAAATAAATTTTTGAATTCATTAAACAATATTTTTTTTATAATATTAATTATTATTTCATGATCTTTGTACAGGTTGGAGTCCCAGCGACTTAATGACATGGTCTACGTCTACTACAATCTTTAATTGTGGGTGAGGCAACTTGAGAGGACACCTGATGTGGATGCCATCTCATTGGATGGGATTGACACCATTGCTGCATGGAGGGTTGAGGCTGAGAGGCCTCTCATGGATTCTACTGATGATTGGTTAGTGCAGGATGTAGTGGAGGGGGAGGAGCAGGAGCAGGAGGAGGAACAGGAGGAGGAGGTGACACCGTCTGCCCGGTCTACCACTACCACCAGTAGAGGACGTGGTCTACCTCCTATAGCTCATACTTCTAGTTCTTCAGCTTCTAGAGCACATCAGACTCCACTGCCATTTCCACCAGCACGGGCACCAGCGTCTACATCTAGAGGGAAAGGAAAAGCTGTGGCATTTTCTCGCAAGAGGGGCAGAGAAAATCAATAGGATTAGACTTTCATTTTATTGTATATGACATTATGACATGATGAGATACATTATCATATTTTTTGTTGATATTTTGAGGCTGAGTTGGGACTCAGGAGTCGGGACTTACTATTTAGGACATGATTCAATGTTATGTGTGATTTTAGCGCTAGAAATGATATTAAACATCTTATATATTAGTTTTTTTATCATATTTATTTGTCAACGTATTTATTTTATGTTGTAGATGGTTTAGATATTAAAAAAATTGAAAAAAAATGAAAAAAAAAATGAATATTTTTGTACCAAACGATTTTTTCCCGATTTTTTCCAATTTTTTTCCATTTTTTCCGATTCGTTCCCCGCGCCGATTTAATCCCGATCGCGCTTTTCACAACACTGGTTTACACTTTAAAATCAAATGAAGTTCATCTTTCATTGACCCTTCTTCCAATCCTTGCTTGACCTGGTCATATTGTTGATGATCATCTTGAACCCTAGGCCTTGCTTGGATCCCCTAGGTCTCTCTTGTGGTCCCAAACCTCTGCATGCTCATTATCTCACAAACCCTAAGAGAGGTCCTTTCCCTTTTCTAGGAATCTTTGATCTATGTACTTTCCTTGTGTTGAATATCCTTTCACCTAGATTTAGGCCTCCTATCAATAAGCCTTTCTTGGAGAGCCCTTCTCTTGCTTTTAAAGCAAGCAAGACATTATTTGAGCCTCTCCTTTGAATGGGCTTTGGAAATCACATTGTACATTGTTATTGACCTCATCATTCTAGTGATTTCCTTAATACCAGGACTACTACCATTGGTGAAAGTTCGTAAAAAGCAGGGAACATTGACTGAGTTGATAGTGGACCATTGTCCCATTGTTTCCATTTGGTCTAGTAGTTGTCCCTTAGAACCCCTCCTAAGACGCATGCTAGATTGTTCGGTAACAAGGACACTTAGTGGCATAGTGCCCAAACTCATGGCAATGGAAGCACTTGATCTTGCTTAGATCCTTCTTCTTCTTCTCACCCTTCTGACTGGACTCAACCTCTCCTTGGCCCTTCTTGCCCTTGGCCCTTGTTGCCCTTGGCTCTATTGTTCTTGCCTGCCAGGGCAAAGTTATCTTCGTCCTCTGTCTTCACTAATCTACCATCTCTTGACCCTCTATGGATTTCTTCTTGAATGTAGTCACTCCATAATCTTTCCCAACTGTGAAAATTTTCTCTACCACTCACTACATCTTGGAAATTGTACCAAGTCTTAAGGAGTCCCAAAAGGGCAAGACTCACAAGGTCTTTTCCTACAATTGTCTCGCCCACACCACCTAGCTCGTCCCGAATCTAAGTGAACTTTGAAAGATATGTGATTATGGGCTCTTCTTCGCTCATTCGGATACTTCTTAGCTTCTCTTTGAGTGCAAGCTTCTTGACATCACTGGAACCCTGATACAGATCTAAGATGGCTTTAAACATCTCATATGTTGTCTTCTTCTAATGGAGATGAGGAGTAGTATGGTCTCTGATCCCCTAAAGAACGATCCTCCTCGCCTTGATGTCATTCTTATTATGTTGGGCCAATTCTTAGGGATCTTAAGGTGGAACTCTTTGATTATTCACAAATCCTATCACCCCATTATCTTCCAACACCACATATATTTGCTCCATCCATGCGCAGAAATTTGAGGCTCCCACTAAATTGTGATCTAACCTTAGCCCTAGGAATGACATACTGCTATCCAAGGAATTGTTTAACTCTACTCTTCAAACTCTTGCGCTTGCCTTCCTGACTAATATGCGCTCTAGCCTAACTGATCAACTTGGTGATGGTCTTTATACTGATCTTTGCTCTGATACCATGTTAAATTTCCACGAAGTCTCGCAACTACTTAGTGAATTACTGAAAACTGAAAACTAGTTTACTTTCACCAAGATACAGAGTTTCTTAACAACTTATAAGCAATGGAATAAAAACACCAGAGATATAAAAACACATCACACAAATTGACACACTTTTCACAGGAAACCCAACAATGAAAACCTGCATGCTTGATGTGGTTATTTTATTGATTGTATTGAAGCAATTAATCTATTACAAAGCAATATGTCTCTCTTGAGAAAGTGTTCTTCTTCTCACACGAATCTTAGCTAATACAATTGATCTTGGTTTGCCTTGATCACGGTTCCTACACACCATTGATCCTCCGCTGCCTCCTTCACTGGCTCTGCAAACCCTGCTATCTTGCTTCAATTTTGTTCCTTCCTTATGCACTTGGCCTCCTTATTCCTTGCACTGATCTCCTATTTCCAAGCACACTTCTAGCCCTATTTAGTAGCGCACTTGAGCTCGTATTTTTTAGGACCCCACCTCCACACAATATGCACACAACCAATTCTCCTAAATCCTAATGCACTTGTACTCCAATTCTTTAGGACACAATTCATGGGCTCCACAATCAAGTCTCTCTCACACTAACTCGTGAGCTTTGTCTTGTCATAAACCTTTGTGCACAAAACAATTGTTATTCCTTGTGCCTTCATCCTTCCTTTATAGATTTGATACATGCTAAATTAGGCTAGTTCAAATTTAGAACTCGAGTTGCGATAGCGAGTTAATTGAGAGTGTTACTCGCTCTCCTTCTAATCATTTGGAGTTGTTAACTCGTGTTCACTCCAATCAACACTGGAGATCTAACTTGCTCTTCTTTAAATCAAGACTGAAGATTAACTCGCTCTAACTAAATGGTTAACTGCCAACCAATCCTATAGTCAAACTAATGAAGGCTTCCATTTGACTGAAGCTCCAACTCTACAGATGTTAACTTGATGATTATTCCTGTAAACTAGAAATAACTCATCCTAACTGAAGTCTAACTCATGAGGGCAATTTGAGATCTTCACTGACTAAGGCAAAAGCCAGAAGACCTTGCTTGCTACATTTTCAACAAGTCTCTTTCCATTAGGTAATGGGGTCAAATCAAGGCTCATATGGGATGTTATTCTAATGATGGAAAGAGGGTGATATGGTTGAAACACTCAGGATATATAGGCTCTTTCCTTATTGTCCCAAATTGCAAAAATTTCGCTAAGGAAATCACTAAAACAAATAACATCCAACACTTTTGAAGATCATGATTTCCTAGAATGAAATGTATATGTATTTAACCAAGTACTAAGAAATAATGCATCATAAACAAGTTACAATATAATAAAACATGGAGAAAGCCTATCAAATTCTATGTCAACATATCTCAAAATAATTCCAGCAATAAGAAAGTGAGCATTATGACCTAGAAGACGCCTCATCCACAAGGCAATTTCATTGATCCTCCAAAAGCATCCAATAGATATTCAACTAAGCTCCAAGGGATTTCTCCCCCAACACAACCACACAAATGAGGGAGTGAACAAACCCTTGTATGGGTTTGAGCTCAACTCCTCTTACAATAACCAACTGCTTGTTTTCCTAGATCCATTCGTTCTCCTAGGATTATAATAAAATATCACATTTCTATCTTCCTCAACAAACTCCTTACTAAAAATAGTAGTAAGTTGTTAAGATCAACTCCCCTCTCCGAGAAGAAATAATAAGATAATTATCCTGGATTTAAGACCTCTGTGGTTTATTACTTTTGACTTTGTTACCGGAGAATCCACAATAAGAACCATTTTCTGCCAACGTTTCAAATCCCAATCGGGATCCATCATCAGGACAACTTGATGTGGGATTTGAAACGTTGGCAAAAAAAGATAATTATCCTCCACCAAGTTAATCAAGGTTGTCATTGATGACAATATGGCATTGTCAAGATGGAAAATATTCTTGTGATTCATAACCCTAACCCTAGACAATGTTACCCTAATCCTAGGACTATCAAACCCTAACCTTCGCCTTACTAAACCTTAAAGGTGTGAAGCCCTAATCCTATGTGCATACCCTACAAGGGATCCCTACATCTGAAGCCCTAAAATAAGAAACCCTAGCATGATTAAAAAATGAGCAAAGCCTACCTTTTAATTCAACAAACTCATACGACGGTCCCCACACAGTGCACCCCCATTTTAATTCACTCCAAAACTATCAGCGAAAATGACAAATCGTATTATGTGAAAGCCCTGTTGTAATATGTTAAATCAATTCAAACTATTCTGTGGGTGTGACTGGTTGGCTCCACCAACTCAAACGTGACTAACAAGTATGTATATATATTACAGCATGAGTTCATTCGGAGGACAGATGATTGGAATGAAGACATAGAGGAACAGAACAAAGCGAAAAGTTCACATCTCGTGAACTGAGCAGTAGAAGAAAAAGCTTTGTGGAGCGGAATATCTCTATGGAGCACATGGACTTCTGTGGACAGCATTGTTGATTGTTTATAATTGTTGCAGTCCTGTTTTTTTATCATGGTATGACTGCGGATTAGGGCCGTTGAACTGGGTTATAACTTAAAATTCAAAGATCTTGTTCAGACTATTGGACTGTGTTGTGGACCTATTTCATACCAATTGGGAAAAAGACTATGGATTAGGGTCAGATCTGTGCCTCTACACTTCGAACTGTGTCTCCTATTCTCTCAAACTGTGGCCTCTTCACACCTTGATGCCCATGCCCAGATTCTCTACACAGCGTTCAGACAAAGCTCGGATTGTCTCTACAAAATTGCTTCATCACCACAGTACGCAGAATGAAGACTGTATAAGTGACTCAACCTCGCATTGTTTTTTGTCCACCTAAAACTCTCAAACTGTTCATACCACCTGAAATTCTTGGAGTGTTCCCTCGGACTGTGTAATCTATACCTTGGACTCAAATTTACCTTGGAGAAATTTGGTTTATGTTGGACAGTGATACTTTATCTTCTTGGTGCGAAGATTATTGATATAATTGAAGACATGAAGTGATATTGGAAATGGTTGAACAGTGAAGACAGTTAGAATTTCATTAATGATAGTCAGGTTGAACAATGAAGACAATGAGAATTTCATTAATGACAGTGAAGTTGAACAGTGATGACAATGAAGCATTTCAAGTAAGTTATATTTACATTCTCTATTAAAAACAAGAAGATTGGTGTCCTTGGAGTTGGTGCTCCTAAACTCAAGGTAGGTGCCTTGGATGAGATAGGGTCGAAGCCCTAGAGGTCGAAGCCTCATCAAAAAACCAATTTGGTGCTTGGAAATTATTATCATACCTTGTATTTATTCTTTTATATACTCAATAAAATTATACATTTCTCTTATTAAATTGTGAAGAATCTAACTTGTAATAATAACAATTGAAAGAAAATACTAATTCACCCCCCTCTCAATATTTCCAACACACCAAATAAAACAATAAATTTATAATAATGTTATAATCTAACTAGCTCCTCTCCACAATTGAAATAAAATATTGATTCACCCCCTCTCAGTATTTCCAACACACCAAATAAAACAATAAATTTATAATAATGTTATAATCTAACTAACTCCTCTCCACAATGATAAAATAATGAGTGAGTTAGGAGCACTCTCCAAAAATAGCATAATAATGTAACGACTTTCTCAATGTGGTCAATTGACTTACAACCACCTCCATTATCTCTTTCTCAAACACTAAGAAATTAGCCTCCAAGGTGGGCCTCCATGAATAGTCCAATCAACCTCCATAAAGAAAGTTAGCATTAGCTTGCGTGAAGAAAAGTCAACAACTCACCTCATGAAGAATCAACCTCTCTATAATGAAATTATCATTAAAAGGCCCACCTGGCATATAAGTGGAAGTCTCCATCCAATATAATGAAATAATCTCTTAACACATGCACCCACTATGGTATGCTAGATCAATTTGACAACTTCATGTGACAAGGAAACAACATCACTAGTCAATGTAACTAATATGCTACAACTTTAATGGTAAACAAGTTTACATGCTTATGTATGTGATCAATGGCACTAAGCCATCCATAATAAGCCAATAAACTTGGCTCCATAACCAGTGCATCCATGTCATATGATGACCAATGCCTTATACAAGGCAGCTCCATGCTATGACCAAGCTTCCTCCTTTATTACAATGGCTAGCTCAACATATAATCAGTTTAATTAAGACATGGACAAAGCAAGACAATGTCATTTAACAAAGTCATATTATATCCTAAAGGGCACAGACCCATCCCACGAATAAATAATGATGGTGGCTCTGTTAGAAAATCATAAAGGAAGTAGAGATTTTCTTGTTCTTGATAATTACTTGTGATGTTTCTTATTATTACGATTCTTTATATCTTATTTCTTTAGTTCATCAAGCAATTACCAAAAGCAGCAGCACATAAAACAATAGACACCAGATGTAGGCACATGCCAGGGAAAAAACCCCCCTCGAGGGGAAAACCCAGTCAAGATAATTCTTCCTTTCAATAGTATTCTTTGAGACTCTTCACCCTAGACCAAGACCAGACCTTCCCTCCACACCAAGTCAGCCTCCCATAATTTCGACCTCTTCCCAGCAACTTCGACTATGCAACAACTTACGACAACTAGCAGCTTCTGGCAACAGTGAAACTTGGAAGACTTCGATCTCCCAATCCAGGACACGAAACAGAGAGAGAGACACACAACAAAATTTTGATTTTCCTTGTCTCCTTAGACTTCCCCAAACTCGCATTCACTTCGGCTTCCCAGCAACACACTTCGCACCTTTTCCCAGCTACAAGAGAACTTCGCACTTCTTCCCAGCTTCAAGACAATTCGAACTTGATGAGAGAATGATGCTCCAAATGAATTCGATGACCTTCATTTTATAGGCTTCTTGTGGGGTCGAATAGGGTCCTTAGGCCGACTTGATCTTTTCTTAGGTCGACATGGTGTGGAGGTTACATAATTCATATTTGACTCAATACTTAACCTTTTTACATGATTCAAAAGCCCAAGAAGGGTCTCTTTATATTTACAATAACTCTATAGAATCATAATAAATCCTATAAGTCTTCAATGGGAACTTTGACCAAAAGCATGGGGACCCAAGCATGAAACCCATGCTTTAATAAGCCACAACAATAATAATAATAAATTCTTTATTCTTTTGACAAGTACATTACATGATGACTCAAGTACATTATTGAAGACCGAACATAGTTACATTTTCCAACACTCCCTCTTAACTAGGGAGGTATTCATAATGTACATATACAATGGAAGATCTCAAACCATATGAACCATGAAGAACTTTAGGCACCGCAATGCCATCAACTAGAATCCTGACCAAGGCAATCTATCCAAACAGTCACTCAATAGTTTAGGCACCGCAATGCCATGGACTAGATTTCTAACCAAGGCAATCTCTCCAGGTGGGACTAAGATGGACTCAAGCTTGTAGCCCCTCTAGGTACCATCAAGCTTACTTGCTAACCATCAACCCAAAAATCCAGGTGTGTATCCAAAATGGAGCTTAATGACCAACACCATCTTTCCAACTTCAGGACTCAGACATCAACACAAAGTGTCAGCCAGATGTCTTCCTAGGCAATGCTTCACTCACAAAGCCTCAACACCCCTTGATCCAGCAGATCAAGAATGACCAATCTCTCCCAATCAAACTAATTGGTAACCAGCATGCTATCAAATCCTTCGAGAGATTCACCTGTACAAACACAACCCCAATCAATAATATACTTTCATATGTACATAATCAAATACAAACCTCTGGGGTCTTTCAGACAACTTGATGTTGCTTCTCAACTTTCCATAGTAGGACTATCAACCGAATCTTTGACAAAAGATTCCTCAATCATATGTTTTCCTTCCTACTTCTCATGCAGCAACATATCCTCCGAAATTCATTCTTCAATTAACACCAAGTTAAGCCCTCCCTCTCAACCAAGAAGCACCTCTTTATCCGGACTCCCTCTTAATCTTAGGGAGATCTCTTCTATTCATGCTTCCTCCAAGAGATCAGCTTCTTCTTTTTTCGACATTGGAGAATCTTTCGTGGCTTCCAACCATTTCATCAGAGTTATCATCAACCTCATCATGCTTATCACATCAACGAGCATCTTCACCAAGTTGAAGATTGTGTACATGCACAACTTAAATAGCAAGTACAACCAAATCTATAGAAGCATGATGTTAGCCATATCAAAATCACGGAAGCATTTCATCTTTATACATATCAGATACCCAAAATCAATTATAAACAAGAGACATATACTCTTCAACATCTTGCTAGGGACTTTTGTCACACACCCTAGACTACTTCAAAACACTTCTCATTCCATCTAGGGTTTCAATGTTTCTTCCAAAGGTATGACATACCTTACTTCAACATATAGCAAACCCTAGAAACAATTTAAAACAAATATAGATCTACAAAGCATCTAACAACCTTTCAAAATACATATGTTAGACTTGTCACTAGGGATTCATACAAATCCTAGATTTCATACAAAAGAATCAATCAAAGTCAATCACAGCTTAGTCATTAACTTGACCAACTTCCACTAGGGTTAGTTACAAACCCCTAGATTTTCAATCAACCATCAATCAGTCACTAACATGACCAGTTATCACTAGGATTAGTTGCAAACCCTAGATTTTCGTTCAATCATCAATCTCAAAAACTCAAATTTCAACAAATCTCAAATTATCATATAGTCAACATTCATCTGAGATTTCTACTTCAACTAAGGTTCAACTCCAAAACCCTAGAATTCCATTTTCACAAATTCAACAATCTTACACAGATCTCAAATCATCATATTTCAGAGATTTCACTTTGACTAAGGTTTAACTCCAAACCCCTAGAATTCCACAATCTCAAGAATCATTAATACATGGATCTCAGATTGATACATTTCACACTAGACAATGTTGCTACTAGGATTTAACAGCAAAACCCTATATTTTCATTTTCCAACAATCATTTAATAGATTTTAGATTGTTATATCACACATACTAGACAATTTAACTTCACTAGGGTTTAGTTTACAACACCCTAGTTTCAGATATCATCATCCTAGAATTTCAGACGAGGACTTCCATTAAATCCTAAAGCTTATGACCATCAATGACTAGGTCAAAACACATATCTACGAATTCATAATCATTCATAAGCATATCATATGTCTGACAACATTAATACATCTTGTCCTAGACCAACCTATGATTTCAATCAAAAAGACATATCTATATATGCTTAGATTTTATCATCATGCAAATACATTTCATATCATGTGTTAGTCAAACCCATCTTCACAATGATCAATAAGAGTTAGACACACAACCATCTAATTACACTAGGATTTGATCAGACAAACACACACATACCAAGGAAATCAACTCTAAGACAATATAAGGGTCCTTCTTATACATTCCACCAAACCCTAATGAGCTAGGGTTCTAATGTAGAAACATAGAAAACCCTATATTACCAAAACTTCAAAGGTTTCGGATTTTAGACCTTGTCATTCAACCCTAACAAGTTAGGATTTCCCGATCATACCAAAATCCCAAACATGACATCATCAATAAAAGTACAACTAGCATTTCACGGTAACCCTAAGCAGTTTAGGGTTTCAGACGTTCACATTAGTATACCCTTCGGTTAGGGTTTTCTAGAACCTGTCTAGGGTTCTACATAATCAATCAAGAATATGAGTGGGGTGGGTAGATTTATCAAGAGATGAATCACCCAAACAAGAATCACTAAGATTCAATACAGCTAGTCATAACAAAGATAGTAACAGATCATCAAAATGAGTAATCCTTTCAATCAATGTATTTAAAGCATACATTTGTTTCTTGACTAAACTTGTCTTGAGAGATCCTCCTTCTTACAGAGGTTTTTACCTAATCAAAATAATAGAGGGAGAAAGGTGATTAGTATTTAATATAATCAAAACTAAATGAGTACATGAACCCAAAACTGAAAAGACATGAGATACTTATCTTTGGGAGTTGTTGGGGGCTCCCTCCAAAGCTTGAGGGATACCTACAAACTTATAAAAACAATACAAAAATGTCTTTTCCAAAATATGTTAAAAACCTATAATTCTAAAACATATAAAACAAAATATATAAAGCTACAAGCAAAGGACTTAATAGTGTAAGTCCCTAATGTCGGGTTCTTCGGGCTTGACTTTCTTTGAGTCTCCTTCTACAGCAAGGTTGGCTTGATCCCTTCCTCTCTTCTTATTCTTTGGATTCTCAGGACAGTCACTTTTGTAGTGACCCTTCTTATGACATTGATAGCATTCTATCTTGGACATGTCAACTTTCTTCCTTGGTCCCTTCGATCTCTTTCCTTTATGATGAGCAACATAAGCATTTGATACTCCTTTAGGATTGGCAACGATTGAGATCCTTAATTTTTCTTGACTACAAGCGGTCCATAATTCTTCAAAGGTGGGAGCTACCTTCCAACTGTTGAGACCTGTAGCAAATGCACCCCAAGAGGGTGGAAATCCTAATAGAGCAATGATCACAAGTTCTTTGTCCGGAACAATCTCATCGATGGCCAAGAGATCATCCTTAAGTCTAGCTATCTTCACAAAGAAGGTTGCCATAATATCTTCATTACTCATCTTCGTAGTCATTCGCTCATTCTTCAAACTTGCTACTTGACCAATATTCTTAATAGTAAACATATTCGACAAGGCTTCATACATTTCCAAAGCACGATCGATGTTGGCTATGAATGGGATAAGATTATCCTTTATTCCTTCTACCATCAAGGTCATGACTACCAATTCTAAATCCCTGTATTCGCTTTGTCGGCATCACTGGCTTCTTTTGTAGGCTTCTTTACATTTCCTTTTACCAAGTCCAACACCTTGTTCTTTTTAAGGATTAGGTCAATCCTCTTCTTCCAAGACCTAAAGTTAGATGCTCCTTCAAGTATATTCTCACCCTTGATTGAGTTAGACATCTTCCTTGAATATAATGAACTCCTTCCCTGAGATAGTACCTATGAATGGATCAAGTGCCTGAGAGGTTTTTCTTCCTTCTTCACCAAAGCCCTGATACCATGTTAGAAAATCAAAAAGGCAGTAAAGATTTTCTTGTTCTTGATAATTGCTTGTGACATTTCTTATTATTACGATCCTTTATATCTTGTTTATTTAGTTCATCAAGCAATTACCAAAAGCAGCAACACATAAAACAATAGACACTAGATGTAGACACATGACTGGGCAAAACCCCCCTCAAGGGGAAAACCCAGTCAAGATAATTCTTCCTTTCAATAGTATTCTTTGAGACTCTTCACCCTAGACCAAGACCAGACCTTCCCTCCACACCAAGTCAACCTCCCAGAATTGCGACCTATTTCCAGCAACTTCGACTATGTAGCAACTTACGGCAACACGTAGCTTCTGGCAACAATAAACTTGGAAGACTTCTATCTCCCAATCCAGGACACGAAAGAAAGAGAGAGAGACACCAAAATTTTGATTTTCCTTGTCTCCTTAAACTTCCCCAAACTCGCATTCACTTCGGCTTCCCGGCAACAAACTTTGCATCTTTTCCCAGCTACAAGAGAACTTCGCACTTCTACCCAACAACAAGAGATTTTTCGCACTTCTTCCCAGCTACAAGAGAATTCGAACTTGATGAGAGAATGATGCTCCAAATGAATTTGATGACCTTCCTTTCATAGGCTTCTTATGGGGTCGATAGGGTCCTTAGGCCGACTTTATCTTCTCTTAGGTCGACATTGTGTGGAGGTTACATAATTCATATTTGACTCAATACTTGACCTTTTTACATGATTCAAAAGCCCAAGAAGGGTCTCTTTAAATGTATAATAACTCTATAGAATTAGAATAAATCCTAGAAGTCCTCAATGGGGACTTTGACCTAAAACATGGTGACCCAAGCATGAAACCCATGCTTTAATAAGCCACAATAATAATAGTAAAAATTATTTTCTTTATTCTTTTGACAAGTACATTACATGATGACTCAAGTGCATTATTGAAGATCGAACATAGTTACATTTTCTAACAGGCTCAATAAAAAGTGTCCATATCATATATGAGACAAAATCAAGCTCATGCCTGCTCATAACAATCGAATAATACCTTTAATAATTGCCCCCTACCATACTATGTTTACTTATATGTCGTGAGCTTGACGAAAAATATGAAGGTGCCCCATCATAATTATAATGTGTGGACTTGTATGATGTCATCCTCAAGTGATCGCATGGGCGAAAGAATTCAAGGGTCAAGGCACATTAAGGGCCCACGGCTTCATGGTTTAACATAACATAATGCATGAGTAGCTAGCTTGAAAACATGATGCTATGGCAACTGTGTTGTTCTCCATCCATGGCTCCATATAATAATTAAATATAGTCCTTTAACAAGTGTGCCCCCTACCATTGCATGTTTTTTCATAAATTTGGTGTATGAAGATATAGGGGTGGTCCCATTTATGATATCGTAGCAACAACTTGTAAACATCCCCCTCATGAATAAAGTGGTTCATTATAAAATAATATATGGTGGCATCCACATATGTACCACTATCAAAGGGTATACTCCATAAAAGTTTTGTACCATGGTAATAGAAGTGATAATTTATACTACACCCCATCATAAACCAAAGTTATAATGAAAAGAGAACATGAGATGTATGAATGTTAGGGTAGGCTAACCATGAACAACATCCACCAATGCAATACCTTAAGACCAAATATCATCCCACCACTATTAATCAAGGCATTAAGTGAAACCACAAACTCCTAACCCAAAAGCTCCATCAAGCAAATATATGCAACCATGAAGAAGAAACCAAGCCAAGACACTCCCACACAATAGAGCAATGGATCTCCTCCAATCCAAAACACCAACTCAAGCAAGTAAAGCATCATCTCCAAACAAAAACTAAAGGTATCATGATGTAAATCATATCTTGTGATGAAAATCACAAGAATTACCCTCATGACATATGCGGGGATGATAGATTCCTCAAATTCACTAAAGATGATTTCGCAAGATCTGAGGCTTTGGGTTCAGGTCGAATTTGTTGAAGAAATAGTAGATATATTCGCATTTATGTGAAACTATTGATTAGTAATGAAGAGGTGTCCTCTATAAAGAAGGAATCTTCCCCACATATTTTGATGGTTAAAAAGGTTGACACTTGTTACACCTCATTTCAACAAGGGTACATATGGTCACTTTTCATTTTTGATAACACCATTTTAAGTCCAAATGATGCATTATGGTGTCCTAGGCCTATTATGGTTGGCCATGGCCGGTCCCTTTGGTACCCGCTCTTAGCTCCTTTCATCCTGGATAGGAGTGGAAGACTTCCAGTGGATCTCATCTAGACTCATGGTTTAAGGAAGCCTTTGGTTATGTAAGGGTGATTACAATTGTAGGGCCAGTGTCGCCCATATCTTAAAAACCTGTCTTTTCACATGGTCATGTATCATAGAGTCTATATGCATCCTTGGCTTTGGTGCAGTATTCATCATATAGCTCTCATCATGGCAATCTCACAATTCTCATCATTTTACATTTCTCGAGGCAATGCATGAGAATCTTAGGGTCAAAAAGTCAATAGGGTCTCAAATTGCTCAAAATAATATATAGATGACATGCCACATAAAAAATTTGACAAAAGGTAAAGGCATCATTTAGAAATTGCAGTCTCAAGGTGGTTCCACTATCTCTAGGTGGCACAAGGGGCTTCTAGGTGGCAAAACAAGGTAGAAACTTGGCATGCAGAAGCAAGCTTTACATCAAAAGTTATGTAAAAATTCACTCGAATAAAACCCACGTGTCAGATTCCTCAAATTGTTAAGGGCGTTGAAGATCCAGTAAGCAAGACATCCATGCACAGTTGACGTACTACCTTATTGACATGTGTGGGTCAAGAGACCCGTTGGGAAGTCAAAGTAGTTACTGAGGTCAAAGGAGATGAGTCGTTGGGCTACTATTTGCCTCATTGAGCAACTCTAAGGTCAACATGAGCTAGTCATGGCAACTTAAGTCAAATGGACATCATCCAAGTCAAGTCGACCTCCCCAACTAGTTGTTTTACTTTCCAAGTGAAACAATGAGGTTGTTATGGTCAACCTAGTGGGACGTTGGACCAAATGTGGACACAACCTAGCTATTGCGAGTGGATCGAGCCTCCTTCCTAATAATTCAAGTCCCCTAGCGACCAAATCAAGCAAGTAGAACCCCTTCATGTGGGCAATTTGCAATACAAAAAATATGTTCTTATGAATAACTTAGTCTCTGGGTTGTTGATGACAAAGTTAAAATTATTTTCTTCAAATGGGGTTTCAACTAGTCAATCTAACAGAAATTATATAAGGCTAGTCCCTACTCTCATTGGTGTTGTTGAATTGTGAGATAATAATGCCATAATATAACTTTTCATTGCAAACATTGTGTACAATGTGGGTTGATTTTTTCTATTCCTTTTCTTCTTAGTGCTTGCAGTAATAACACTTCATAAGATAGACACAAAGTGTTCCAAAATTTTGTGGGTTGATCCATCAAGGGTCTACAAGCCACATGGAAAGGATAATCATAGTGCTAGTCCTCAGTCTCACTATATCTTTTGTTGGAGGTTGGTGATATTTGATCCAACTGGTTGGACACATCCTTATAGGGGATATCTTCAACTAGGAGAAGATCTCATCTAATCCCATCATCAAACAGAAGACCAAAGGCATTTCGCAAGGAATTGCTCCTAATTGGACTAGGTAATCGGTGGAGCTATCTTAGACAAGATTGAGGACGATTAGTCTTCCAATTCCAAGCTCATTTCTTGTCCTAAGTTGCAAGGCTAACCTAGAAGGGGTTGTGATTCAGAACCCAGCAATTAAAGAGGTGATATTGGGCCAAGGTAAGCCACATTTATAGCAACCAATTTATTCAAAAATCTCAAATATTTTCCCTTTTCTGTTTTAATAAAATAAAAATAAAAAATATCTCATTAGCTTTTGTTTTCAATTTTTATCTTGAGATAGCTAGTTAACCCTAGGGGTTTTGAGCTTAGATTTTCATATATTATCGAAGGGAAAGATATAGCTTTTATTTATGCACTCAATACTTATATTTCACAAAGATATATTGAGCATTTTGTAAAACTACAGTAATTTACAGCATATCATACACTAGATCCTGCAAACTTCTAAGTGCAAGAGACATTTCCAAGTAAGTTTTACTCATACATACCCTTGTCTAATTTCGTGAATTGTTTAACCAGCATATTTTAATTATTTTGAGGTTATTTAGGATACATTCCAGTCATTAGAGGTCATAAAACTCTGCTGGAATAAATTTCCAAGGTTTGAACTAATGGGGATTTGACCCCAAATCTCTACAACTAGTTTCCAGCTTGCTAGAAATGCAGATTTTGTTGCAGATCTGAAGCTTTGGAGGTTACCTGTTGTTATATTTCTACTGTCCTAGCTTCCCCCACCCATAGATCATCAATCTAGAGCGTATATACACTTTAGGGTGGCCCCAAAAGGGGGTTTACATTATTGTTTCCTGCATTTTTCTGTGTTTTTCAGACCTGAAGCTACAAGAGAGCAAGTAGATTTACATAGTACAGCCCCTTATCAAAGGTACAACTCAATAATATCTTTTGTATTTGGTAAGGATATTCTTTCCCTACTTTTTGGGGTTTATAATAGTCAAATATCTTGAGTTTGAGTGATTTTAATTGCCGATGTGCATTACTTTCTGAGTGAATATCACTTCCAGATTAGAATTATTTACAATAATTAACTCCTGTTTTCATCCTAGACTATATTATTAGGCACTAATCCACTAATCTCTTGGGTGAAGCATCTTGTGTGTAGGGAATCCTACCATAGCATTTTAGGAGGAGCTAGGCTTATAGTGTGGGGATTTGTGCTAAAGTGACAGTGGACACTTGTCCTGTGTGTGCCATCTTAGCGTCTTGTGTGGACCTTGACAAAACCACTAATTTGGGTGGTCACTGATAACAACACCCATAAACCCCAAGCCAACTCCAATTCCATGGGTGAAGGAGATTTCAACCTTTTTTTGGCCAACAATAAGGAGTGTGCAGAAGGAAGGCGGGACCAGGAGGATCATGGGATGATACTGTACTTTCAATTTTCTCCAACTTATGCTAAATGAGGTGGCATTCAACCAATGGTGTCTATTGAATTGGAAGGCAAAAGAGGTCCCCATTGAACTCCTTTTGGAGTTTAAGTTACATATATGTTTGTCATTTGTGGGTTCTTTGGCATATGTTCAATCATGGAGATCTAATTTCAGCTCCAAAGATCGAGGACAATCAAACTATCCTTTGTGGTTGGAATTTTCCACTCTTCCTATTGCTTTGAGGCCCTTTGTGGATTTGTTCATTAATTGGTTTAGCGAAGTGTTGATTATGAATCAAAAATGTAAAGCTAATATGAAGGTTTACATAGAGGTGGATTTGAAGAGGCTACCCTCGTTTGTTTTAGTTATGACAAGGGATAGAGTCTGACAATAAAAGGCTTGCTATTGAACTTTCCTAATGCTGGCTTTGCTTTCCAAGTGCAAGATCATCTCACCCCAAACTGTCCTTCGCTAAAACCCCCTTCAAAGCTCCCCAGTTTGTTGGTATGATATAGCTTTGATGCCCCCAATTGGCAAGGCAGGTTTGTTAGTGGGTTCTGGCCAAGTGCCCAATAAGGATGGCTCTCATGTCCCAACTCAAGGGTTAGTGCCTCAAATGACATTGGTCTCTCATGACAAGATAAGTGGGATTATGGTTTAGAAGTCTTCCAAGTGTGTGGGAGGTTCAATCCGCATATCACTGTTGGGTAGCTTTGTTGGTAGTCTTATGGTCAGTCATTGGGGACAAAGCATGTTGATAGTTTCAATGGGTGGTTGGTTGATGATGGTTGGCAGGTGAAATCCAACAAGCACAAGGAGGCTTCATCTCACGCCGCAATAGACAACCTAATGATGCAATGAGTCCCACTCCGCAGGCAAAATCTTCCAAGGATGTAATGACACCTTCGCCTAAGAAGGGTGCATCATCCTTGGGGATTATAGCTTTGAGCAACAAGTTTAGTACAATGGGCAATCCTTTGTTCCTTGAATGAAGCTCTCACTTTTTTATTAGAATGCCAAAGGGATGATGATCCCAAGCCATAAGCAAGTTGTTTGGGGACATTTTTTAGAAATTTAAGGTAGAGGCGAATTTTTTACAAGAGGTCAAGTCCGCTAGAATTCAACTTTGCAACCACATGAGTTATGTTGGAATGGTCCATTTTGGACCATGGATCATGATTAAGGAGGTGGGGTGGTGCTCACCATATCCCTGTAATTGTAGAACTTTCTCACAACTATAGGGTGTGACCCAAATAATAGGTGCACGTGGATAACTATTTTAGTTCAAGAGAGATTGCAACAATTTTGTTCAATTAATGTGACAAACATCAATTCTACCTACACCAATCACTAGGAGTCGATGGAGTCTTACTTGTCAAATGTAGAGAGGATTATTGACAAGGACTTTAACATGGTTGAGTGGGAGGGTCACAAAGTGGATAGCATTGGTTAAGTGGTTTATGGCTCGGAGAATCTTGTGTGGTCAAAGCATAAAGAAATCATTCAGCCCTTTGATCCCAATTGAGGAAAAAGGGTTGGACTATGGAGGATGGTTCACTTGGCACAATTTAGGCAAGGACATACAAAGGTCCAAGCAAATTTTAAGCACTTATATGGTCCATGAGATAACATTTCATTTTTCTAGGAGTATGCAACCAGTAGACATGTTGATTACCACTATAGGGTCAAATCACTTAACATAACTTCCATTTGAATGGGGCATGTCGTGGATTCAAAACCCTTGTCCTTGTTCAAGCTAAATGTATCTCATCTGAACGCTCCTCAATTTCATGCTCTTGTGCATCATGTTTAGAACCTTGTCTCCTATCCTTGGGTGGGCAAAGGTTGGTTGTTGTGGTGGGAAGCAACCATTTGGCCCATTATGAATTTTATGAGAGGGTGGAGTCACATGATCGTGTGTAAGCACAAGAGAGACTCGAGTGCATGCCCGCCTTCAATGGATCCAAAAGGGCAATGAAGGCTCCAAATTGTTCTTTGATTTTCTCAAGAAGAAGGTGGTAGCTAATAGGATGCTTGGTCTGCGCAAAGCTAATGGATCCCTTGAAAAGGATCTAGCTAAGATCTGAGGTATGTTAGTGAGCATTTTCAACATATCTTTTCTTCTTACCCTTTGCAAGTTTTGGTTGTCGTTGCTAAGGATGCTTGCTACAGGATGGTCCCTCATAAGGTTTCGATTATTGAATAGGATAGATTGGACAAGGATTATATGAAAGATGAGTTCTTCTACCCTTGTCTCAATGCAAAATAGGAAATCCCCTAAAATTGATGGATTGCCTTGAGAGTTCTACAAGATAATGTGGGATATAGTTGGGGATGACTTTTGTAACCTCACTTATGAGGGTTTTTTTTCAAGAAGCCTATTAGAGTTGCTTAAACAAGGTATGATTAAACTTATTCTAGAGAACACTACTAGAGACTCTATTAAAGGGTGGCATCTAATAACTATGTTGAGTGTTGCCTATAAAATCATGGTTAAGGTAGTAGCTTCAAGAGGGCGAGATGTGGCCAAGAAGATTGTGCATTGAGAGCAAACAAGGTTTGTGCAAGCGCAAATAATTTTGGATACAATGTTAATAACTTTGGAGGCTATGGAGTGGACCAAGGAATCTCCTGAACAAGATACCTTACTAAAGATTGAATTTTACAAAGCTTATGATTAAATTAACAGACATGTTGATTTGCCTTGGCTTTGGCCTATGTTGTGTCGTTACCCACCAAAAGTGGGTAACTAATAGGAGAAATTTTATCTCCTCATTTGACAACCAACCAACCAGCAGCCCTATGATGGCCCACAAATAGCTTTTTATCAGAGCTCTCCACCCATTCTTATGGTCAAGTCTCTCTCCCATCTAGCATTCTTCTTTAAGGAAGGTGGGTCATCTATCAACAGATATTTTAACCAGCTTAGCAATCATGTGCTTTAGTTTAATGTTAAGCGCATGTTGGTATGAATCAAGGGGCAAATTGGATGATTAATCAACCCTGATTGTATCCTTGCTCCCACACTTCGCTGGGAGGCTAGCCTTTGACCCTAGTCTACTGGCACATCCTCTAAGGCCTTTTGATTTAGGAAGGGCACTAATTGATATAGCTATTAGTTGTTGTAGCATCGGATGTGTTCTAGCCACGAAATTTGGTGGAGAGGTTAGAATGTGTGAGATCTCCAAAACCCAAAAATCGTTTCTGGAAATTCCACCTAGAGATGACTTAATTAGATTATTAAACTATTTTTTAATGTTTCCTAAGTCTAAACTTAGGAAAATTGGTTAATTAATCATAATTAATTAAGTCAAGGTGAGAATCGTCTAGAAACTCACACGGATCGACTTCAAGATGATCCTAGCCCTTGATTAAGTTTTAATCTTGGTCGTTGGTTCTCCAACAAAGGATTATAAGAAGTCGGTGGACACTTGGAGAATACACCAAAGACACTTCAGCAGTTCGATTTCCTTGGCAAATCGATTTCCAAAGAGTAGCAGCAATTGTTGGAGAGCCAAAGATCGAAGCAAAGACAGTGAGGGGCAGGGACAGTGATCCGGAGGAAGTTTTCCAGATCCGGAGAGGCAACAGCAAGTGATAGAAGTGATCCACGGAGAAGCAGCGCAGGGACTGCGTAGTAGCTAAAGCAGAGCAGTTTGATTTAGTTGGGGAGGAAATCAATTCAGTTTCCAAAGGTCGAGAAAGTGTTCCAGAGGATCGGAGAGTCACTTCCAGCAGTAGAGATACACTAGACAACTTGCTCAGAGGCAGATTCGAGCCACATGTGTGAGAGGCAGTGCAAGGACTGCGCAAAGAGCCTACGTTGGGGTTTGGATAGCCAGTTTATTTCAAGAAGCCAGTGTTGGGATTGCTAGTGGGGTGAGAGAATTTTCTCTCTAATTATTTTTGTCAGACACTTGTTGTTTGGATTGCTAGTTGGGTATCCATAGATTGTACTTAGAATTTCACTGCTAGATAATAATAAAACCCTCAATTGTTGCACCGGTTTTCCCAAGATGTGCTTTTACGAGGACATTTGTCCAAAAATAACTGTGTAAATTTTTGTGCATGTGTGCTAGATTTTCTCAGTTTCCAACGGTATTTTTCTTCCACAGTTTATTTGTGAAAATTGCAGTTGAGAATTATTCGTTGTTTGTGTGGGAAAATAAATTGTTAAATTAAATAAACAATTAGAAGAATAATTTCCAGTTCCTGTAATAGATTGAAATTTTCACATGGTATCATAGTGTGAATGATAAGCCGAGAAGCTCAAAAGCAAAGAAGGGAATTTCCCTGCTCAGTGAGAACAGTAGGCCGAAAATTCCTAGAGGTTGCACAATTCATTGACAGGCAAGCCGAATTGTTGGGGCAGAAATTCGATTTTCAGTTGCAAGTTGGCAGAAAAGTCGAGTTGCCCAAGATAGTGATTCCAGCAGTCAGAGGGAGCAGCGACAGCTCAGATTTTCGTTGAGCAGTTTCCTTAGTTGGACACAAAGGGTTTTGCAGTAGCAAAATCAATGTTGGGTGGAAGGGAAATCGCACACAAAGAGGGAGATTTCTCTCAGAGGATTTCTAGCCAAGAAATCTGATTTTCCCAGTTGCGGATTGGCAGTAGCAGCTAGCAGATTTGCGCATTCCAGGAGAAAGTGCGAGTAGCAGAGCAGCAGTCGAGCAGAGGAAGAGGGAGTTTCCAGATCAGATCCAGATATGGCCACAGCAAGGCTTAGAGATCAGGATAGGTTGGATGGAGCTTCCAACTATGTCATCTGGAAGGCTAGGATGTTCTTCCTTCTAAATGAATATGGCCTGAAAGCCTACATAGATAATGTGGTGGTAGTTCCCCGGGATGCAGATCAGCTCAAAGAATACATGAAGGAGATGGCAAGGGCAAAGCGATTGATCTTGGATGGAGTCCGAGATCATATAGTCTCAAATTTGGCAGACAAAGGTACAGCCAGAGAAATGTGGGTAGCTCTCTCTATGTTATATCAAGGTACTTTCGAGCAGAGGAAGATGTTCTTGGAAGAAAAGTTGAAATGCATCAGGATGCAGAAGGGGGAAGGCATAGATTACTTCCTTACTAGGATTCAGGAGGTTCGAGATCAGCTTACAGTGATTGGTGCAGCGCCTCAACCATCAAAGCTAGTACAGTTGGCACTAAACAGTGTCTTGGAGGATTGGCAAGTCTTCGTCCAAAGTATATTAGGCAAAGACACACTACCTAGATGGGATACGATGTCGGCCGATTTGCAGCAGGAGGAATTGAGGCGAGCTTTGCTTAAGAGCTCCATCAGTGGCAATAGTAGTAGCAGATCGAAGGGTGTGAAGGAGGAGGAGAATGTGGCCCTAGCATCGAAGGGTCCCAGTCAGGGGCTGGGGGAGCAGAAGAAGGACCTGTCAAAGGTCAAGTGCTTCAAGTGTGGTGAGTTCGATCACTACAATACACAGTGTCCTCCCGAGAAGAAGGACAAGCAAGAGAAGCAAGACCAGCATGCAGCATCTACGGAAATAGACAAGCTTTCCTCTAGGCTAGAGGAAGAGTTTGCTATGTTTGCAAATATACCTACAAGAGTGAGGTGGGGTGATTTGGTGTTGTAGCCCCAGAGAGCTACAGAGATTGGGCAAGGTCCTTGAGGAGTTCACCTCATGGATCATTACCTGGCTAGGGGGGCCCACAGTGTTCAGTAGCAGGATGGATCAGTGGCAATTGATGCAGTCAGTACTAGAGTGATAGTTGCAGACTAGTAACAGTGAGTGTTGAGGAGCGCAGTACAGAGTTAGTAGCAGCACAAATTCTTCAGTAACAGTGCAGAGGCTAGTAGCAGTCAGGACTCAGGAGACAGATGCATCATACTAAAGACAGATGATTAAGTATTTTTGGATGCTTCTCAGATGCAGTTGTTGCAGTTGCAACAGCAACATATGAGAGGGAGTTGCAGTGCAGATGCAATGTTGGCAGCAATATGGCAGTGTCAGCAGCGACACAAATGCAGCATCAGAATTGTGCAATGCTTGGTGGGTAGTATGGTCAGACATCAGCAGCGTGACAGAGGATGATACAAAGACAGAGTGTTGTGGCAGGTGTGCAACATTAGAACACAGTCCTTGCTAAGAAGGAGTGTTATGTTTTGTAGCATCGGATGTGTTCTAGCCACGAAATTTGGTGGAGAGGCTAGAATGCATGAGATCTTCAAAACGTCCACCTAGAGATGACTTAATTAGATTATTAACCTACTTTTTAATGTTTCCTAGGTCTAAACTTAGGAAAACTAGTTAATTAATCAGAATTAGTTAAGTCAATGTGAGAGAATAGTCTAGAAACTCACACGGGTCGACTTCAAGATGATCCTAACCCTTGATTAAGTTTTAATCTTGGTCATTGGTGCTCTAATAGAGAATTATAAGAAGAAGTCCATAGGCACTTGGAGAATACACCAGAGACACTTTAGCAATTCGATTTCCTTGGCAAATCGATTTCCAGAAAATAGCAGTTGTCAGAGAGTCAAAGATCGAAGCAGAGACAGTGAGGGGCAGGCATAGTGATCCGAAGGAAGTTTTCCGGATCCGAAGAGGCAACAACAAGTGACAGAAGTGATCCATGCAGAAGCAGCACAGGGACTGCGCAATAGCTGAAGCAGGGCAGTTCAATTTAGTTGGGGAGGAAGTCGATTCAGTTTCCAAAGGCCAAGAATGTCTTCCAAAGGGTCGACGAGTCACTTCCAGCAGTAGAGACAGGCTAGACGGCTTGCTAAGAGGCAGATTCGAGCCACACTTGTGAGAGGCAATGCAAGGACTACGCAAAGGGCCTACCCTAGGGTTTGGACGACCAATTTTTCTGGAGAAGTCGGTGCCAGGATTGTTAATGGGGTGAGAGAATTTTCTCTCTAATTATTTCTATCAAATACTAGTTGTTTGGATTGCCAGTTGGGCATCCATAGATTGTACTCAGAATTTCACTACTGCATAATAATAAAACCCTTAGTTGTTGCACTGGTTTTCCCAAGTTAGGGCTTTTCGGGGACATTTATTCAAATATAACTGTGTAAAATTTGTCTGTGCGCTATATTTTCTTAGTTTCCAGCGCTATTTTTCTTCTACAATTTATTTATGAAAATTGCAGTAGAGAATTATTCGTTGTCTGTGTGGGCAAATAAATTGTTAAATTAAATTAACAATTAGAAGAATAATTTCCAATTGCTGCAATAGATTGAAATTTTCACAATAGCATTCCATGATAATCCATACTTACCATTTTCCATCCTTCCCTATTATTCATCTCCATTCTTTTGGTTGATTGCCATTGGTCATTGGGATTGGCACCTTATATTGACATCCTTGAGTCAAGGCCCAAAAACTTGGTCCCAAAGGTTAATGCAACTGAAAGAACAATAAAGACATATAAAGCCATAATAGAAAGAAAATGTAAAATGCAAAAGATGGTTGGGACTTACTTAGCACATGGGCAAAGTCCTAGCATGTGCTCTACCCCCCTCTTTAGCTATCACCCAGTTCCTCAAGCATTTAATCATCTAAAATAAAGGAGCTCTTGAATGTCCCAACCTTGATGAAAATCATTGCTACATCTTTAAGGGGTATTGCAAAAGCACAAAGCAAGATTGATATCCTAGGCTATGCACAAAATAAAGATAAATCATTAAAGTAAAGGCACACTAGAGGGGTGAAAAAGGAAAGTTGAGAAAAGGGGTAACTCATGCCTCCATGATTACTCCTTCCTTAAATCATTACACTCAGGATATTGGACCTCCATCAACTGGTCTCATGGTTGTGGCATCTTCCTTGAAGTCTTTCTCACTCCACAACCACATTATCACATGCACCTATCAATTGATGGCTCTACTTAAGACATGTCACTCTCCTTGGGGGCCAAAAACACCTAATAGAGTCTTGACATATTTTTCCCTACCATGAGTGAAGTAATGTTTACAAATCCTAAGTTGGTAATCTAAAAATTCGAGAATCCCACCCGAATCAACTACTGCAGCAACTGATTAAGCTTCTCCTATTTGTTAATTACTGAAACAAATTATTTACTACTTCTTGCAACAAATATCGAAGCTAATACACTGCAGTCTTCACTTAATTAATTAATTTGCCTAAAACAAGAACAAAACAATAAAGAAAGATACAAACAAGTGACACAATATTTTTTGGACAAATGGACATGGAAAAACCTAATGCAGGAAAATGGTGCAGCAACTCTGAGGGTTTTCTATTATTAAGCAGTAGTTTCTGAATACGAATCTGGATGCCCTTCCGGCAATCCAGTTACAGAGAAATAAACTAGCAGAAGAAATCTGTGAGATTACCTCACTCTAACTGGCAATTCCGGTTGTTCCGACAGCTGAACCAACTATCCCCGTCTATCTCTACATTGGCCCTACGTAGGCCCTGTGTCAACCCAACAAGGAAACGTCTGCCCTCTAGAGCAATTTCTAGCGCTCCTGGCTCAGAAATCTCAGCTCCCCAGCAGATTTCGGATTTCTGCACTGGAAGACTACGCTGCCTTTGCATGAGCCCTTCTAGATCTGCATCAACTCTGCATGGGCCCTTCTGGCCCAGCGGCAACCCCTCCTGGGTCTACGTTGCGTAATCTTGGTGCCTCTATGTTGTTGATCTTGGGTCCTGGAGAAGATATTCCAACCCAACTATCCCTGCGCCTCACTGCAAAAGCTCACTATCGAAAATCTCTCGGCAGCTGCTCTGCTTCAAAAAATCGATTATCTGAACTCTCACCGTGTGTTTTCCAAGTGCCCATCAAGCCTTCTCTTATAATCCTCTCATTGATCAATCAATGGCCCAGATTAGATTCTAATCAATGGCTAGGATCATATTGACTTGATCTCTCCTTCTTCTAGAAGTTTCACCCACAGTTTATATTAATACCCTTTAATTATTTTAATTTCCTAAGTTTAGACTTAGGGTCCCATTAAAAATAGTTAATTATTTTAATAAAATTATCTCCGTGTGGAATTTCCCAAAACGATTTTTGGGTATTGGAGAATGCATCTGTCTAAGCCTCCCTGCAAATTTTGAGACTTAGAGCACATTTGATGCTACCAGAAATCAACACTCCCTCTTAGCGAGGCCTCCCACTGAAGCATCACCCTGACTTCATAACGTCGTCCTCTGTGCTGCTGATGTCTGACATGCTGTCCACCAACTACTGCGTTGCTGTTGTAACTGTACTGTTGCTGACACTACCACTGTCAACACCGCATATGTACTACAGCTCCTTCTCAAGTGTTGCATCTGTGCTGCAACTAGCACTGTGACTGCCAACTGCCACTGTAAACTGCTACTACTACTGCATCAGCAACAAAAATACATCCCAAATTACTGAACTGGTGTTCAGTATGATACTACGTGAATGCTGAAGCCTGATTGCTACTAGTCTCTACGCTGACCCTCTAAATCTTTTGTTTTGTAGATGACCTCTACTCTGTGCCATTTGCACTACTACCAACTTTGCTCTGCGATGTTTAGTTTTTGGCGCTCCTAGCCACTACAACTGTCTCTCCGACACTCCTCGGCACCATCTGACACTAATCCATCCTGCTACCACAGAACTGGGCTCCCGTAGCAAGGAATTGATCCAAGAGGTGGGCTCCTCAAGGATCCTGCCCATTTGTAGCTCTTTGGGGCTGCAAAACCAAATCACCCCACCTCACTCCTGGAGGTATGGCTATCAACATGGCAAAATATGATATACTCATACTACGACTGCTACTGCTCTGCTGATGCTTTTGCACCGCTGTTGCAACTACTACAATAACGAGTCTGATCTCCCCAAATCCAGAAGTAGTAACTTCCATAGGATTGCTCCCTTTGAAACTAGACTCCCTTTGAGTTTCAATCTCCCTATGGTAAATCTCTCTACTCCCTCCTGACAACTCATACAATCCTCCTGCACTGGAAATGGGACTGCGAAGCTCTGCGCTGGGAATCTGCTAGCTAGAACTGCACCTGCATACTGCAACTGGGCAATTCACACTGCCTATGTCACTGCAACTAGATCTCTGATCCTGGTATCTCTCTGCCTCTCTATTGTTGATCCTGGGTCCTGGAGAAGATACTCCAACCCAACTATCCATGACCCTCACTGCAAAAGCTCACTATCGAAAATCTCTCGGCAGCTGCTCTGCTTCAGAAATCGATTATCTAAACTCTCTCCGTGTGTTTTCCAAGTGCCCATCAAGCCTTCTCTTATAATCCTCTCGTTGATCAATCAACGGCCCAGATTAGATTAATCAATGGCTAAGATCATATTGACTTGATCTTCGCCTTCTTCCAGAAGTTTCACCCACAGTTTATATTAATATCCTTTAATTGTTTTAATTTCCTAATTTTAGACATAGGGTCCCATTAAAAATAATTAATTATTTTAATAAAATTGTCTAGGGTGGAATTTCACAAAACAATTTCTGGATATTGGAGAATGCATCTGTCTAAGCCTCCCTGCAAATTTTGAGACTTAGAGCACATCCAATGCTACCAAAAATTGAGACTTAGAGCACATTTGAAGGTGAGTCTTGTGTGAAGTACTTATGTGCCCTTGGCATTAGATATGGTCCATTGTGATGCTTTCATGTTTTCGTCCCCAAAGATGTTGATCTCACTTGATTTTGAGAGGCTTGTTCACAAGGTATCGCACATGCAGCAAAAATCCCTTGAGGGATGGATTGACTCCTCTCCAACATACTTTAGAGGATGTTTTGCCCCATTTTGAGAGCAAATGTGACCTTGCCGCCCCAATGTTGCCCTTCCAGAGATGAGCATTAGGCCTTGAGAAGCTTCCACATGGTTTCATAGCTCTTGAAGTACCTCCAAATGTTGAAATGTTGAGCTAAATAGTTGAGGTGTTGGCTTAGTTGATGTTGTGCCTAGATGGACCCAGGACACCCCCGGGCTGGCCTTGACCCTATTTGATGGACATTGCCTTGTTCTAGAGCCTAGACAAGGATGGATATCATTGAGATGATTTGGGAGGGCTAGCACATTCTGCCTTAATGACAACACTTGATTCAGATGATGCCACATCATCCCTACGTACCCAAGAAGGGTAACATAAGCCCTTTTGAGGATGACACCGTGGTCGAGAAGATGACATTGGAAGATTTAGCTATGCACTTTAATGATTTCTTGGCTTGAGGAGCACTCATGGACTATTTTATCACTTACTTGATGGAGATTGTCTATCCTTGGAGGATGACGTCATAGTGGAGAGCTTTTATTCCCACGTGTGAGATATTTCGGCATTTTATTATGTTTTAAAGATATATCAGGGTCAACTTGTGAACATTGACCTATTTGAACACTTCAAGCAAACTTTTTAGGGCTTTTATTATGAAAAAGTGACTTGGTTACCCTCATATAAATAGAGGGGAGTCATTTTTCATTATTCATCATCATCATCATCCACTCACTTCTTTTCTAAAGAAGTGCACACTAGCTCCTGTCTTTCTTCTTAAACACAAATGTGAACTTGTGTGGAGCAAATTGTCTTGGGAAGGAGATGTTTGCATGAGGAGACTTTTGGGATTGATTGAAATGATTCTTGTTGAAGCTGTAATTTTATTGCCATTTTCTTCCATTTTGAATGCTATATTTCTAAAATTAGGGTTTCTATGTGTGCCATATTAAAAAGTGCTATACTTTTTCTTGGAATTTTCATTCCTTATGGTATGATTCTTGATTCTTCCATTTTGAATGCTATATTTCTGAAATTAGGGTTTCTATGTGTGTCATATTAAAAAGTGTTATAATTTTTCTTGAAATGTTGATTCTTGTAAGGATTCACCAAAGGAACTTCGTTCATGCATCCTTTGACCTTAAAATATCTCACATGGAGAAGTCACTAGAGTTTCTAAGCGAGGAAATTAAATCTTTCACCCTCTTCATCCAAGGCCCTCTATCATTAGCCTTGCCCTAATTGACTCCATTGTAGGCACTAGTCTAGTAGGTGTTGACCACTATAAATTTCTCTTTCTTTAATTTCTTGATACCTAGGGTTAGGTTTAGTTTAAAATATGCATTCTATAGCAATTTTATGTCCATGTGTTATTGCCCTATTGGAAGGGATTGCATTTAATAAATAATAAAAGGAAAAATATAGCATTAATTGCATATTGTAATCCTAAAAATAGGGTTGACATCTTGCTATGTATTGTTGTCATATACATTTTCAGCCATTTAAAACCATTGTTTACTTAACCCTAGCTTGCATTCCTCATAGCCTATCGGTTCTAGAGCTGCTATATGCCATCATGTGCCATAAATTTGCATATCTTACAAACCCTAACTTATAACAGCCCTCTTCTAAATCATAAAGGTCTTACAGAAGTGTACTTAAACTTTAGCCAACTCTTACCTCATCCTTTCAAAGTTTTGCCTGCACCTTTTCCTCCAATCATATTAGACCTTACATCACCATTGAACCCTCCTTAGTTGAACACCTTGTTGGTGACCTTTTGTAGGGAAACCTCCCTCGTGGGGATAATATCCACCACTAAATAGTTGGAAAGAAACCATTGAAGCCACAGTGATGGTTGATCTTTTGTTGCCATAAAACTTAGGTTGCCTTTGTACAAGGCTTGCTCGATTTTGCGGTAACAATGTCAACATCATTAACACACTATTCTCATGTGCCTTAGCCTTTGTTTTGGTGCAAAACTCTTTCTCTACCCACATTCACCTTCACAAGTTTCTCAAACAAGGGTGTCCATTGGCGCCTTACCTTTTTTACATTGATTACTAATGCCTTTGGTTCTTTGGAGTCAACCTGCATTTAAGACCATCTTAAAGGTCGAGAATGACTACAAGATTGTCTTAAAGATATTTCTTTGCTAAGGGGTGATGAGATGGTGAATAACCATTTTGCAGATGATTCACTTATGCCCATAAGTAGTGAGCGGGAGTCTATTTCTACTACTAGAGATTGTAAGTCCATCTAGGCCTGCTAGATTATGCAGTAATAGTGTCGACATTATTAACACACTATTCTCATGTGCCTTGGCCTTTGTTTTGGTGCAAAATTCTCTCTACCCACATCCACCTGCACAAGTCTATCAAACAAGGGTGTCCATTGGCGCCTTAGCTTTTTATATTGACTAATGACTACTAATGCCTTTGGTTCTTTGAAGTAAACTTGCCTCCAAGGTCATCTTAAAGGATGACATTGACTACATGGTCGTCTTAAAGGTATTTCCTTCCTAGGGGGTGATGAGATGATGAATAACCATTTTGCATATAATTCACTTGTTGAAAATGATATTAGTGTCAGTCTTCATAATGTAATAAAATCTAATTTTATTATTTTTATCATTGACATATTTATTATTTTATTTTGGTCAAAGCATGTTTTTCATGCTTATAGAGTCAAAAGAGTCAAAAAGAATTTATTATGAGTCAAAAAGAAATGTAATTGAGTAATGTCCCATTTGGACATTTGTAAGAAAAAGAATTTTGAATTTATATTGAGTCAAAGTCCACCAAAATTGTCAAGTCGGCCCTCCTTGGGAACAAGTCAGCCTGCGCCACCAAGAGCCACTCATTTGACCTTATAGTCAGATATATATAGAAAGCAGTTCAACCTAAGTTGCAAGAAACGTTGGAAGGGGAGGAGTTTCCGTACGAAAATGGAAACGAAATGCGGAAACGCGTACGGTACGGCCCAGAAATGCATTTCTTGTCGTATTGGCACATTTCTCGAGGTGGAAACGTCGCCAATACGGCTGGAAACGCGTTTCTGGGTTGTACGACGCAGTTTCCACATGCAACTTGACTTTTTTCTAATTAATTTGTCTTCTAATTTTTAATTAGGTTTTTCTAATGCCTTCTAGTTGCTTCTAGTTGCTTCTAGGTGCCTGTCTAAAGTTGTAAAAGTGAACTTTTGCCCTAGTGTTGATATGCAGTTCGTCAGGAAGTTTGAGGGGCATATGCAATTCATGGTAATGTTAAATTCTTATACTTAAATTTTCCTTATGGAAGTTTGAGGGGCATATGATATTCTCCTTTATTTCTCATTTTCATCCTTTTACTTAAATTTTTAACATTACCATGAAATGACTCAGGATGTTTGAGAGTGGTTTCGCCCTCATTGGATTTCATATGGAGAAAGTAGAATTTTAGATCTCACTCAAAATCCAGCAGACTTATCTGTTTTTCAGGATTTCAGGATTGGGGGGATTGCAATGTTTCCATTGGATTTTATCATGTACTAGGGTATGGAACTTGTATTTAATCAAGAGAACCAAGCCCTCTATGCAGGGGAGACTCCCAATAATCAAGAGCATGTAGGGTACTAGGGTATGAAACTTGTATTTAATCAAGAGCACTAAGGTTGTTCGACTATGTAGGAGGAGACTCCCAATCAAGCACGAGACAAGAAATTAGAAATTTCTCGTGGTTGATTTTGGATATTTCTATTTTCATTATGTGATCATTCATGAGTAAATGTGATGTAAATTTAGAGACTTATAGTTTATGCATTGACAATTGACAATTTTATCATAATGTAATAAATTAGAATGTATCATATATGCTTTATGATTGCACATATTTCTTAAATGTCCTAATATATATATATATATATATATATATATATATTTGTTTCCCCGTTTCCAAAATTTGGGGGGTCATGTTTCGTACCCGTGCCCGTTTCGGAAACTCGTACCCATTTCCCCATTTCATGCAACCTTGAGTTCAACCTATTAGCAAATCATTCAAACAAAATTCAAGTAGAATATTTATGAACTAGCAAAAGGAGAGAGGGAACCAAATTGGAGGAGTAATAGACCAAGAAGAAGGAGCTCGCACATGTGGAAGAATTTCAGTGAGAGAAGGCTGAATTTCAGAGCTTGTTGTAGGCCGAAATTTCAAGAGCAACATTTCAGGAAAGTTACCAGTTTGACCTATGTTGACTTTGCATGTGGAGGTGACTTAGAGGAGGGCTGAACTTTGTGTTTGGTGGCATTTCAGGTCTCAGTCTTGGTCTTGGATATCTCATTTTGATCTGATTCTATAAGAAATGATTGTTATTGGGTTTTCCCCCTTAAGAGGTTTTGCCCTAGCTTGGGGCCTAATTTCTGGTGTCTCTTTGTGATCTTTATGCTTTGAACATTTGTATAATTGATTGATGAAGAACACTTATGAAGTAATAAGAAGACATTAATCATTCACAAGTAATTATCAAGACAGAGAAATGAAGCCTAATCCTACTTCACTTGATTTCTCAACATGGTATCATAGTTATGGTGAAGGTAGGAGCACCTTTGAAGAAGCCCTAATCAGGATAACGTCTGGTGTGCAAAGAAGACCAAAGGACATCCGAATTTACTGTGATTTTATACTTTTGCATCTTGTGGTAAAATTCTGACACACTTTCATAATGTTGTGGCTTGATCTGAATCCCCTGATGACTTGAACGAAGTTTTGTGGCATTGATCGAAATCTGCAGCACATATCTAAGCTTAGTAATTGTGACATTTTGCTTGATCATTTTCTTGGACGAAAAGACTGTGGATGGGATCGAGTTAAGGTGGATCATCTTCGTAATTAAAAGGCAGCGACCTTGTAGCTGATCTTTGTAGATTTGATGACAAATTTAGGTACTGTAATATGGAAACACATCAAGCTTAATCTTTGTGATAGAACAATACCATTTCAAGGATTAAATAAAGCCTGGAAAAGAGGCTCTCTCATAATCTCTCCAAGATACAAGTTGTAAAGGTAATCTAAGTTCTCTCTAAAACTTGGCATCCGAATTCAAGTTATGACATATCTACCATATCTTTGTGTTACCCATGCTCACTATGGTAACATATCTCTGTAATATCTGCAATTTACTATGACATCCAAACACTACATATTAGAGGCATCTTATGTGAAGAAGTATATTTCTGAAAACGTATATGAATCTTTTGTGGAGGCATCCAAACATTACCAAAGACATATGAGCCATCTATGACACCATACCACTGAGATATACGATTCATCAGTGGCAACATTCTTTGTGGCATAAAAGACTAAACAAATAGCCCAAGGACATGACATGCAAGTTCTATGGCATACAAACTTCAACGACACCTTCTCTTTATGACATGTGAAGGATTATTCTTATGAGGATCCAAATTTTCTAAGTGACATCTGAGTTCTATGATAATTCTCTAAAGTTCATGCAAGTCACCTATGGCGATATATGTCATGATATCCAAGATCTAAATATTTGTGGGACTATGCCATAGTTTTAAAAACCGACCTAGCTAAGTGGTTACCAGTCTAACCGGCTGGTTAGCAGGCCCACCGATTGGAACCGGTTAAAAAACCCGGTTTAATAGGCTATGTGGCGGAAAATTTGACCTAACCGGTTTAGGACAGAACCGGCCGATTTGCTCCAGTCATGCCCACAGAAACCAAACCGGGCCGGTTTCGTCGTAAACCGGTCGATTACCAGTCATGCCCACCGAGACCCCACTCAGCGCATTTCTCAATGAGGTTTAGAGGTTTTGGAGGGAAACTAAGGGTGTTTTCCCTCCAAAAACACCCTCTCCAAGCCTTTAAGAGGCCCCTCTCCCTCTCAATTGTCTCACACGTCTGATTTGCAGTGTTTGTGAGTTTGTTTGTGAGCTTGGAGAGTGTTGAGTTTTTGCTGGAGTAGTCGTCTTGGAGTTGGAGTTGAAGCTATTTTGGAGATAGTTTGTAGCTGTCAGTGGAGTCGGCATCTTCAAGAAGAGGCTAAGGAAGCTAGTTTGCATTTCCAAGTAAGGATTTTCACTTGAAAATTTCTCATTTGACTGTTGTCCATGAATTAAGTTTTTTTGTGTTATAAATTTATAGACTTCTCACTTCTATCATCTATGCTATCAAATCTCTAGCTCTATGCTATCAAATTGTGTAGCTTGCATGTGCATTTGTTTTCCTAAATTTAGCTTTGGTTTTCCATGTTGCTTAGCTGCAATTTTTTTTTAAATGGCAGATTTCTTTGCAAATTGTAATTATTTCAAGCAAACATGGCTCCAAAAGGAAAGGACAATGCATGGGCTCATTGTGATGTAATTGATGGAAAAATGATATGCAAATTATGCCATAAATCTATTGGAGGTGGGGGTATTCTTAGATTGAAACAACACTTGGCTGGGATAAGAGGCCAAGTAACACCATGTGGTGCACCAAATGCAGTGTTAGGTCCTATTAGGGCAGAATACATTTCCAAGCTTGAAAAGTTTTATGAGGATAAGGCTAGGGAGAAGGCCATCCAAGATGACATTGCAAGGAAGAGGGAATTATTAGAAGCCATGAAAGAGAGTGGGTATGATGATTATGAGATTCAAGACTCAACTTCTATCCCTTCCACCAATGACCACTTTCGCAATATTCATCCTTCTTGTGGCCAACCATCAAAAGGAACAAAGAGAACAAACATCCAAAGTTTTTTCTCATCTTCTGCCAACATTGCCTCTTCTAATCCCACTTCCTCCCAGCCAAGTCGTCAACCCACTTTGGATCAACATTGGAAAAAACAATGCAAAGAAACTTCTCATCAATACATTGCTAGATGGTGGTATGATTCAGATATCCCATTTAATGCTGCTCACTCACCTTATTACCAAGCTATGTGGGACTCTGTTATAGCTGCAGGAAAAGGCTTCAAAGGCCCTAGTATGCATGACTTGAGGGGAGCTCTTTTGGAAAAAGAGATATCTTCCATTGATGAGTATTTGATTGAGTTTAAAGATTCATGGCTCAAAACAGGTTGTTCCATCATGTCAAATGGATGGACCAATGGAAAGAACTGCACTATCATTAATTTCCTTGTTTCTTGCCCTCAAGGAACCATGTTTTTGAGATCAATTGATGCATCTGATAAGGTGAAAGATGCGGCCCTTCTATTTGAGCTTTTGGATAACATTATTCAGGAAGTTGAGGAGCAGCATATTGTGCAGGTCATCACCGATAATGCCTCAAACTATGTTCTTGTTGGAAAGATGCTTGAGTCCAAATATAAGACCATATTTTGGACTCCATGTGCTACACATTGCATAGACCTCATGCTTGAGGATATAGACAAAGTCGAGTGGGTAAAAAACACTATAGAGCATGCCAAGTGCATTACAAAATACATTTACAATCACTCATGGGTATTGAGCCTAATGAGGAAAAACACTAGGGGGAAAGAGCTTGTTAGGCCTGCAATTACGAGATTTGCAACTCACTTCCTCACGTTGCAATGTCTCAATGGTCAACATAAAAATTTGCAGAAAACGTTTTCCTCTGAAGAATGGTTTGAATCTCGATGGGCTCATAGGCAAGATGGAAAAGACACCAAAAAGAAAGTGTTAGACAGTTATTTCTGGAAAAGGTCTGTAGAGCTTGTGAAAATTACCGAGCCCCTTGTTAAGGTGCTAAGGATGGTGGATGGGGAAAAATTGGCCATGGGCTACATTTATGAGGCTATGGATCAGGCAAAGGAGCAGATACGGGCAGCTTACAAGGTTAGGTTAGCTAAATATGGCCATATATGGGAGATCATTGATAACAGATGGAACAATCAACTCCATCGTCTTATACATACAGCTGGATATTTTTTGAACCCAAAGTATCATTATAAAAATCGGCTAGCAGATCTGCGTGATGGGGAGGTCAGAGCTGGATTGATTGATTGCTTGGAGCGCATGGTCCCTACCCATGCAGACCAGTTGGAAATACATAGACAACTTACTTTCATTATGGCAGGTGGTACCTTTGGCAAAAACTTGGCAAAGATGGCAAGAGATGTGGACCAACCAGGTAAGCAATTCCAATTTCCAATTTGTTTTTCTTTTCAAGTTAAAATTGTTTACGTTCTTTACAATTCAAATTATAAACTAAGTTACTAATAAATGTCTTTTTCTTTGCAGCACATTGGTGGGAATCATTTGGTGGCCAGTGTCCTCAATTGCAAAGGTTTGCAATTAGAGTCCTCAGTTAAACTTGTAGTGCTTCAGGTTGTGAGCGCAATTGGTCTGTTTTTTAGCGCATACACACGAAGAAGAGAAATCGTTTGGAACAAAAACGGTTAAATGATCTTGTTTTCGTGCAATACAACCTTCCACTGAGGAGGAACCAAATGATGAGCAAAACACTTGATCTAGATCCCATTGTGTTGGACGATATTGATCCAACATCAGAATGGGTGGAGGAGACTGAAGAACCTGTGTTTGAGGTTGATTTTGATATCGACGTGGCTTTAGCAGGGGATGAAGCAGATTATGTGGCGGCATCAGAACCAGGATCAGTAGCGCATGAAGGAAGGCAAAGAACCAATGGAAGGCACTAGTCGTGCAAGTCGACAAACTCGTGCTTCCATTAGGTCCACTTCTATTGTTATTGGTGGCATTGATATTGAGGTTGCAGATCAGGCTAAGGCATCCTCAGACTCTGAACCAGATGATGTCTATGTAGCTCCTGATGATGATCTTGTGGCTAGTAGTGGTGATGAACTTGATGATTGATCATGTGTACACTGTAGACTTGTAGTAGGCCAATGGCCTCATAGCTTGCAGCATTGTTTTTGGACTTTATAGGCCATTTAGAGCCTCATTGCTTATGTATTTTGCTATTTTGTCGATGATATGTATTGTACTTGGTGCCATTTTGATATATTCACCTTTACATGGTCTATAAATGAGCAAACTTTGCATATTTTGTCTCTATTTTCTTGGAATCATGTTTTAACTCTTAAAAATAGTTTTGTTTCATTAAAAATTAATTATTTAATTTATTTTTCTAAAACCGATTCATTTAGACCAAACTAGTCTCGATTAGACCGGTTTCAGTCAATAAACCGGTTCATTAAGTGGACTGGTCCGGTCACCGGTTCCGGTTTCAAAAACATTGGACTATACAAGTTAAGGAACTGTAATTCAAAGATCAGATGCAAGCATCCAAACTTCTTGACAATCCATTAAGTCCAAAGACGAGATCTGAAGCTATTTCTCTATGGAAGAATGTGAATTATGTGACATCATATAAGGGACTGTCTTCTGAAATTATATACATATTCTTGAGGTATTTGAGGGATGTTACAGAGTTTTTCATATCGATGAACAGAGTTTATATGCAAAGGATGGTAGTTTAAGACATGTATGAAGGTTTAAAGCCTATTGTGATCTAAAGACAGATCTTGAAGGCTGAAACTGGAAGAACTATAATTAGAAATCCGAAGGCTTAAGAAGCAGCCATAACTTCCTTCCTATACATAGAAAAAGGACTAATCACATCAAAGAAAGCTGACCCATATGGTAAAATGAAGCATGATAAGGAAAGACTAAAGCTTCCTCTATAAACTATGTATGGGGAAACTATGTGAACCAAGACAAACGACAACGCTAGTAGCTCAAAGAAATATTTGTGATTCGATGACTAAGGGTCTAAGGTACCTTTGTTGAAGGAAGTACGCAACCGAAGAAAAGGGATCAGATCTCCGTAAAGATGGTTAAGGTAAGTTTGAAAAAGGTACGTATAATCTTTGACTTATGTAAATAACAATGCTAAGTTCTCTAGGTCATAGAAACTAACATGATTAAATGATCTTAAGAACTCTTAAAAATTGTGAAGTATTATAATCAGGATCTGTATCAATATATCAGAGATCGTTGATATGTTAGCACTCAAATTATTTCATTGCATATGAAGAATAGGTTTCGATAATCTAGGAGCAAAAAGAACTTCATTTTCATAGAAGACTTGTCAATGATATTTCTAGGGTTTGTTGCTAACAAATTTATGTGTCTTGAGAACGTTAGAGCTTGATATATCTAACGTTTGAAAACCCTAGCAAAGGTTTGAGTTAGAAAACCCTAGGAACAAAAACCCTAACTAATTGTTTCTGTTGTAAGAAAAAGATCTAGCTCTTGAAGATGGCAGAAGTAACATCATGTTGATGTAAGGACAATGTTGATGAAAATGTTCCAAGGTTAAGAGGGAGTTGATCCTCTTCAAAAAGATAAGTACTCTACATTACTACTATTATTTTGACTATGCACTTTGTTCTTTCATAGTCTTCTAATAAAGCTTATAGTTCAAGACAAGAATTATCTAAACTTGACTAGCAGATGGAAGAATCAGAAGAACGTAGCAAAGCACGAAGATTTTGAAGAAGGAGAAAGTTGTTTGAAGTATCCATCAAAGAAGCAAAAGGCAGCATGAAAGCAAGACTTAATAAAAGGGAAGTTCATTTACCTCAGTTGAAAAGAAGGAACTGCAAGATCTTGGATGGATACAATATTACTGGAAGTTTGGCAGAAAACCTTGAGAAGACTGTGATCAAAAATTCTTTAAAAGGGACAGTTGACAGATCTATGGCAAGACCCTTTAACAAGAAGTTGAAGAGTTTTAATAGTGTTGTACCGGCGGTGGATTGGTTCGATTCAAGAAAACATTGATTGGGCTGACAATACTGATGTTGATAAAGATACTACTGATATGATTTCTTGGAAGAACATGAAGCAAAAGGAAGAAGATGTGAAGGTTTGTACAATCAACTGTGAAGAAGTTTGGCTCCATAAAGTATTTGAGGAGCTATTTGATGACACGTTGGATTTGATTTGAAGATTGTCAAAGAACTGAGAAGGTCAAAGTGCTTTACAATTCGAGAGTATGAAGCAAATAGAATCCGAGAAGATACAACATATCTCCATAGAAGAATAGGTAGTGATGTATTGATGAAGTTCCTTTTCATGGAAGAGGATGAGTATTTTTGAGACAAGCTTAGGCTTATGAATATCTCCTCCCTAGTTGAGAGGGAGTGAGGGTGGACACCATGTTCTCCATGTGTCATGTACTATGGCCAAGACTAACAATCGCAAGCCTAGTACATGAACAATGGTAAGGAGAATGGTGGATTGGATAAGCATCTGGGACCGATATTCTTTGAAGATTTGTACTATGACCAGGACTAACTGCCATAAGTCAAGTACATTGATCTAAGATAAGAATAGTCTTGAGGACTGACATTTCCTAGTGTCAAGTATTGTGACAATGGATTAGGAAATGGTCCTGTGAGGACATACCTTAGTGAACACCCAAGTGAGGTATGTGCCTTAAGAGGCGGTGGTGTCCAAATTTATGCCTCCTAACATTGTGCTATGATATAGTGGAGAGATAGAGCATATTTGCCTAGGCCTTGATGTTTTGACAATGCTAGCTATGATGATGTAAATCATCATTGATGCTTATCAATTTGGATCCTTTCTTATATGAATATTTCAACTTGAGAGTATCTCGTTGTGTCATTATGAATACCTCCCTAGTTAAGAGGGAGTGTTGAAAATGTAACTAGTGTCGGTCTTCATAATGTAATAAAATGTAGTTTTCATCATTGGCATATCTATTCTTTTATTTTTGGTCAAAGCATGTTTTTCACTCTTATAGAGTCAAAAGAGTCAAAAATAATTTATTATAAGTCAAAAAGAAATGTAATTGAGTCATGTCCCATTACGACATTTGTAAGAAAAAGAATTTTGAATTGTATATTGAGTCAAAGTCCACCAAAATTATCAAGTCGTCCCTCCTTGGGAACAAGTCAACCTAGGCCTCCAAGAGCCACCCATTCGACCTCCTAGATAGATATATAAAGAAGGCAAGTTTGACCTATTGGCAAATCATTCAAGCACAATTCAAGTAGCATATTTCTGAACTAGCGAAAGGAGAAAGGGAACTTAATTGAAGGAGTAATAGACCAAGAAGAAGGAGTTCACACATGTGGAAGAATTTCAGTGAGAGAAGGCTGAATTTCAGAGCTTGTTGCAGACCGAAATTTCAAGAGCAATATTTCAGGAAAGTGACCAATTTGACCTATGTTGACTTTGCATGTGGAGTTGACTTGGAGGAGGGTTGGACTGTGTTTTGTGACAGTTCTAGTCTTGGTCTTGGTCTTGGTCTTGGATATCTCATTTTGATCTGACTCTATAAGAGAAGGAATGTTATTGGGTTTTACCCCTTGTGGGGTTTTGCCCTAGCTTGGAGCCTAATTTCTGGTGTCTCTTGTCTCTTTGTGATCTTTATGTTTTGAACATTTGTATAATTGCTTGATGAATAACACTTAAGAAGTAATAAGAAGACAATAATCATTCACAAGTAATTATCAAGACAGAGAAATCAAACCTAATCCTACATCACTTGATTTCTCAACATCACTTATGTCCATAAGTAGTGAGCAAGAGTTTGTTTCTACTACTAGAGATTATGTGTCCATGCTTTGTGAGGCTTCTACGGCTATTGACAGTGATCACAACACTGATTTTTGGTTGGTTGGTCTTGATGAACCCCTTGCTTGGATTCTAGGTGCTTAAAATTTCATTCGTCCCAGTATTATTTTGAGATGTATCGGCATCCTATTTGGTGTTGGACTCTCTCCAATTGTCATGTGGATTGGTGCCTCAAGAGGTTGTAGCATAAGCTTCTCTTCTAACAATATGAGAATCTTCCCTTTGTCGGCAAGTTGATTGTGATGAGCAAAATCCTCTCAACTTCTCACATTGATTATCTCTCCTATTGGATTCCTAGCAAGGCCCTGTTTTGTTGAATGGAGCAACTCCTATGGTCATATTTGTGGGCCACATATGGTGGAGCTTAGGCTCTTCCCATGCTTCTTTGGGATGTTTGCATTATACCCAAGGATAAGGGAGGCCTTGGGTTCATAGATGTCACAAATTAGGGGAGTATTTTTGGTAGCTAAATGGTCAGATGTTTGGAGGGATCCTCTGCTTGGTAGGTTCTACTGTGACACATGATTCTTTTGACACAACATGTTGGTGAAATCAAGGGTTTGTACAGCTTATGTGATATCATCTCTACTCCACATAATTTCTAGATTGCAGGGTCTTTTGTTACCAAGAGTATTCGAGCAGCTTGGAGGAAGATGGAGGGTTTTGTACGTTGGCAAATGCCAAGTAGCCAAGCAGGGTGGGATTTGGCCAAAAGACCGATTTGGAGTTGGACACTAGAGTGCACTTGTGTCTCTAATCTTCCTTGCTTTCAAGCGAGGAGATTCAACAAACAAAAAAAACCTAGAGGGACTTGTGGGATGCTAATTCTCACTCTTGGAAGGATTGGCACTTGGTGCCTCGACAGTATGCCTTGTCTCTTACGGATTGGCTTGCTTCTTATGTAATCATTGGACTCATTTAATAGGAAGATTTGTTCAAAGTGAACAATGATATGCGAAGGCCCTTATAGCATGCTTGGGAATGGAATTTTGGACATCCTTTGACTCAATATGATTCATATAAACTATACTCAGAAACAATGAAACATCTTTTATGGGAGTGCTCTTTTGCCATGACTTGTTAGCAGTATGTTCATTCAAAACAGGCAAGTATTCTATAGGGGCATTTGCATTAGAGGGAAGTGTTGCTAGGGCGATTCTAGATATACAATTCGAAATTTGCTTGTTGGTATCTAGCATTATTTGAGAATTTAACCCTTGTTTGTTCTTTGGAAACTCCTCTACAAATATGTGTTTGAGAATGAGGTCAATTCTTTGGTTTCTTTTGTCAATTGTAGAGAGAGGAGATATATATGCAGCTACTGGAAAAACGGTTTTTGTTGATTAAGGATGCCAAATTGTTAGATTCTAGAGCCTATTTCAATTTCATAGTTGCCTTAAGGAAGATTGTAATTTTCATTGTATAAACCCTTTTGTTTTCCTTTTTGTTGTTGCTCGCATAAAAAAATTCCTAAAAAAAACCATCAAATTACTACTATGCAAATACTGGTGACTATGAACTTAATGCAAGAAATTCTTAATCAAACACAATAACACAGAGATCTATCTTAGAGAAACCCAATGTCAGAAACTCCAACTTGAAATGGCCTACTTGACTCTTTATTATTCTCAAGGACTCGAACACTAAAAGAATATATTACTTCCTCTATTCTACATTCACCTTCCCCACAAGCAAACTTGGTTCTCTCATTGGAAATTGTCGTTGGGCTGAGTCTCTTCAATGCAATCACCCCGCTACAACTTCAAACACTTGAGTGAACCTCCTTGACGCAGGGTTACCCCCGCTTACACCCACAGTATGCATGTAAAATGCATAAGCACATTTGTCCCATGAATTTAACTCACAAACGAGTCAAATCTTCCTTTAGAATATGGTTAAGGCCCCTTTCTTAATCTCATGCGGAATGATTTATAGACTAACAAAGTCTAATCATTAGTCCACCTTTTCCTTTATATCGGAACTCAATCACCCCACTTAAACCTTCATTAACCTTTTATTAACCCATAAGCCGCATATATACCAAACCAATGTTGCACGAAGCGGAAGCGTTTTTTGGAAGCGGGGACGCCGAAGCGTCATTTTCCAAAAATCTAGGAAGCAAAGCGTCCGCGGAAGCGTCTGCTATATATATATATATATATTTTTATATTTTTTTGCATTTATACTCAAAACAAACATCCCAAATACCAAATTAATTGTAGAAGACATGAAAACATGCATATTTTTGCATAAATCAAGATAGATATGGCATCCATGATTCCATTGTAGTTACTAGTATGTACAACAATCATCTATATTCTAGCTATTACAAACATACATCAAATTTTTAAGCATATTATAAAACATAAAACATTTAAACATATTATAAAACATAAAACATAGAGCATATTATGATTTATCTAGCAAGTGAGCAACTGTCAACATTTGTCATGTCCAAAATTCAAATAATAATGTTTACAAAATATGTCACTTGGTCACCGCCAAGCCAAAAAGGTTCAAAATTCAAATTCACAAGTCTACAAGTCTAATGAGTAACCTATGACCAAAAGTAGTAGATTGTGAATATATCTACTAATCTCTCCTCCTTCCACCACGAATAGAACGTGGTGGCGGGCCTCCACGTGGTGGCAATGAAGAAGATGGTGCCTGTGGAAGTCGTGGCACTGAAACTGATGAAGAAGAACCCCCTGCTGTTGGTGTTGAACCATGGAACCTAGGAACCAAGGGACCAAATGGGGGTGGGGGTGGCATATCAACACGGTCATCATCATCCTAGAATCGCTCAAAAAATTCATGCAAAAAAAAACACTAGTTAACAAAAAAATTAAAAACATGAATTAGAGAAATGCTTTATAAGGGAAAATTGGAAAATTCATACCACAATGGACATACCTGGATAAGAGCATCCTCTAATTGCTCTAATCGCAACACTCCATCCTCCAAATTGGGCTCCTCTGGATTCTTGTCCCAAGTCAACAAGTCTTTATTAGACTTTGCATCTTCACAGTAATGGGACAACAATCGCAAGTTGTAATGAACATAAACCAAGCTCTCTGCCCGGTCTAAATTCAACCTGTTCCTTTTAACACTGTGGATGAAAGAATAAGAGCTCCAACACCTCTCTGCAGAAGAAGTGTTTACCACCTGTGATAGTACCCGCAATGCCAAACTCTGTAGAAGTGGAGTACCCCCTCCATGCATGTTCCACCACTCAAGAGCAGAAAAAGTCTCTCGATCTTTAATTGCATGCATGCTCCCAAATGGACCAGTGTTGAGCGTATAGTTGCTCACCTGTCTCCATACCAATGCAGCCTCCTCCTCATCAGGGATTAATTTACTCAATGCAGCCATATATTTTTTGTGAACCTCTTGATCTTGGTGTGGTTTTCTCCTGCTTCCCCCCCCAGGTGCTGGTGTTGAAAGCCATGATGGATGATAGTATTTAGGTGTCAAAACATATGCTAATGCATGCAATGGAACATTTAGCATTTCCCATCGGTTTTCCACCTCTACACGAATATAATTGTACAAGGTGGTATCTCTAGGCTCAACAATGTCTTTAATCTGCCCCAACATGCTATCCATTTGCTCATACACCTCCCCAATTACTGGTCGATCTGAATCTGCAAACTTGATCATGTAATAAATTGGTTTGGTGAATTGCAAAACATATTTAACCTGTCCCCAAAAGTAACTGTCAAGAACAGTGTCCTTGACTGCATTAGCACCATCTATGTCAGTGTTAATTTCATCCCATGTTTCAGCACACACCAGAGTTAAAGCTTGTCTCACCTTCACTAGCCGCCTAAAGGTGAGGTAATAACTAGCAAATCTTGTCTTTGCAATTTTAAGCAATTGCAACTTGGAATAAGTGTCATAGAAGTAGTTTACCCTTGTATGCCCTGTGATGAATTTAATGAGCTGCTTCCCTCTCCTGTAAACCTCAGCAATCCACGCACATTCTTTGTGTTTCACAATATCATGCATCAAAAGGTTCAATGTGTGAACCAGGCACCCAGACCAAAAGATGTGTGGATGAGTACGCTCAATAATTTTTCCTGTTGCCTTACAATTTGCTGCATTATCTGTGATCACTTGAACCACATTATTCGAACCAACATCTTTGATTGATTTCAATAGGATATCTGCAATGTTTTGTGCAGATGCAGTGATGGAGGAGGAGTCATGACATGCAATAAATACTGCACCACTAGAAGAAACACCAAGAACATTTATCAAATGTTGGTTTCTAATATTTGTCCACCCATATGATACAATGGATACCCCAGAATCTACCCACTCATTTGTAAAACGTGTCAAAGCTCTTTGAACCTTAGCTTTTTCTCTTTCTAATAACACTGTTCTAGCTTTCTCATAGTTGGGGGCCTTGTATCCTTTTGGGGCTTCATTGATGGCCTTTACCATTTCATGCCAATAGGGAGAGCGAAGCACATTGCATGGTACACCGCAAGCACAAAGAAAACGGACTATCTTTCCATCCACATCATCCCTCCCAGCAACATTAAGGAAATCCCCTATTGTTCTTCTACCTCCAGAGCTTGCAGAAGTACCATGAGGAGATGAGCAACTACCAAATTTAGAGGTTGCACTTGATTCAGAATGAGTTTTTTGTTTCTTGTTTTTTTGTTGTGCAGCCATCTCTATTTGGATGTATTTTCTTCTTTCTTCAGTTGAAATGTTTGGGCAAATTTGTACCCCCACAGAACCCTTTTTTTCATCACTGTCCAGCACCCCACAAAGATGCCTCCTCAGACGGGTATATGAACCACAATATGGTTTTCCTCCATGACAACCATGAGGGCACACAAATTTGTAAGATCCACCACCCTTTCCCCCATCAAGTTTGGTCACATAGTTCCACAAGGGTGTTGATGTAGCTTTCCCATCTTGTGTTTCAGTGTCCCCTTCAGGTTCATCCCCTTCCTCTTCAAACCCTTCCTCCTCATCATACATTGGGTCACTCATATTGGGACCATCACCATTGTCCTCTTCTGTTTCTTCCCTTCTATTCCTATTCACCTTTGCCATCATTAAAACCAAGAGTGGAATGATACATAGAAGCCAAAAGAACACCATCTTGGAATATGGATATAGGTGGTGGACAACCTGTAAATAAAGGAGCAAGTAGAAACAATGGGAAAGAGTAGGAGAGGGAGGAGAAAAATACAAAAAAATTGTCAAAAAAATAAGGGAGTTTGGGGTTTGAACTTACCTCTTTAGCTCTTGTAGATGAAGTCCTCCAAGCTCTTGCTCCAAGCTCCTCCTCCTTCTCCTAGCTCCTCCTTCACTCCTCCAAGCTCTCCTCTCTTCTCCTCTCCTTTCCTCTCTTCTCTTCTCCTCTCCTCTCTTCTCTTCTCCAACTCTCATAAACTCAAAGTGAGAAAATGAGGAATGAATGGGGGCTTTATTCTTTTCATTCCTCACCTTAACCTCACTCTAACCTCACCCTAACCCACCCCCTTAATGCTAAGTTAACATAACTTAAAAAAAAATTAAAAAAAAAATGTCTTTTTCCCTTTTGCGCGCCCTGTTTGCCCGAAGCGTACGGAAGCGTGCGTGAAGCGTGCGCTTCCTCCTCCGAAGCGCCGCGCTTCTGAGGCCCAAAGCGCCGTACGAAGCGCGCTTCGGAGGCATGGAAGCGGCGCTTCCGTCCGGCGCTTCGGAAATTCCAGGAAGCGGCTAAAAAAGCCGAAGCGCCGCTTCCGATGAAGCTTCCTAGGCGCTTCCGTACGGGACGCGCTTCGGGGCTTGGAACCGGGGGGGCCTTCATGCAACACTGTACCAAACCCCACTTCATAACTATGGTATACAATGGACTTACCACATAAACCCTCTTTATCGCACTATATTTCTATTATAATCCGTTTATAATAGAAATAACCACAAACACGCAATAACTTACCTTTACCGCCTTGGTACGGCCTCTGCACAGATATCAATGCTACACTTTATCGCAATCGCAATTGCCATAGTCCGCGGTTCACATTAACACAGGACTCTTTCCACCTCCGATATGCGATTAACCTTCCTTTCGGATTTCAAATCATATAAAACTGCACTTATAACCATATCGAGTCCGATCACTTTGCATGTCGTGTTACTTCTCGCCGATACAACACCATTTAATAACCGCGATGCGAATAAATCTCCGTCATTGATCTTCCGCCATCAGATCGACGGTTGATGTCTTCCCGATCAAACAAAACTTGCTCGATAGTCTTCCACCGTCGATCTAACTCAATGGATCTAACGATTCACAACGATTTTGGGTAGACAACAGGCACGGAGAATAACCACCCGAAAAGCGGTTTTCTCTCTCTCCTCTGCTGCTATGTGTCGCTCGATTGGTGGAATCGGGTGACAACTCCTTTTTACCACTTATGGTTTCTACCTCGCCCGAAATACCACTTCCGCTTATAAACCCGCTTTGTCGCCGACTATCTTCCGCGCTCTTCCACCATGCGAATCGATCCTTCCCATTGATCTATAAGATCCAATGGTTACTGTGCATCACCTCTTCACTTCTCCGCTCTTCTCTTTACTTATGTTTTACGCTATTTCTTCAGCGTTTTCTCTGTGGTTCAGGTTTCTTCAAAGGTTCTCATCCTTCCACTATTCTGTTGCTCAATTCACTCCTGAGCTTGACTTCTGCGAATCCAGAGCTCCGCTCTGATCCTCCAATTGGATTCAAAGACCCATTATGATTCCTCTGAATCATTCTCTCCCTCTGCGTGTTCTACAAAACTCTGCCTGCAACCCTTGTTACAAAGCCTACGAATTCACACACAATTCAATCTATCAATACCCGTAACACACACACATATACAATTTGGGATAAACCTCTGTATTGATAAACAAACAACAGATTACATATCGAGACTCTCTGTCTCTCAGGCCTGATATTCAATATCAGTGGCCTCCTTCCCTTGCCCGTAGGCTTACAGTCAGACCTATCTCACCGATCTAACCTATCTAACTATGCCTTTTAGGCTTACATTTATACATAGAACTCTATAACCAATTTCCTGATTTAAATCGTTAATCTACTAAACTGAGTCCTAAATGTCCTCTCTAGTTCCTCGAATCATGAAACTACCTTAAGACTTGTAATTGATTTCTAACTCTCTTGTCATTATTAACCACTCATGTTCTCCTTCATTCGAGAGCATTTACAAACATCCTCACAACATCTAATTAATTCCTATCCTACTCACTCAAAAGCCTAAATATTACATTAATTCAACACTTAGGAATCCAACTTCCTTAAAACACATGACCCCCTAGTCTACTAAAATACAATGATTTTCTTTGGGTTGAATGCTCCTGCATCACTCCTCCTCTGTCGAGCCTCCCTTATCATCATCAACTCCATCTTTATCTCTTTCCTTCCGAAAGGCTGTTGATGTTTGTAGCAGTGGACAAGTATTTCTGCATTGGCTAGGTGTCAATCATTCAGGAATCATCCAAAGCCTCCTCAAGAAATTTGCTCAATTTACTGAGTACGTTGTCTTTATGATTTAGCCTAAGTCTAACTTAGGAAAAGCACATTAATTAAGTTAATTAATTAATATTGGCTATTGAGCTAGGAAAACTAAGGAAATGTAATTTTAATTACATTAGTGAATTTGTTTTAATCTCAACCATTGATCTCAAGTGGGTTAGGATTTAATCCTAGCCATCCATCACTTTGGAGATTAGGGTTAGGGATTTAACTCAATGAAAAATTATAAAAGCAAGCCTAAGGAGAGGAGAAAGACAACAATTGACAGAAATTTGAGAGTGATTTTCCCAATGAGTGTGACACTCAAGGACAAAAGAGGAAAGCTGACAAGAGATATTTCTGCAGCAAGGAAGTCAACCCAGTGCAGGTCATATAGCTGATTTTGCAGGGCCATGCCACTTGTGAAAGGAGGAGGTTGATTTGGAGGAGCCGCAGCCTCACACATGCGACAGATCCAGCCATACAGCACGCACGAGTGAGTTTCAACTTGCACAAGGGAACATACGGGTTCAAGGGGTAGGGTTGGCGGTTTGATCTAGGATTTTTTTAAGGCCGTGTAGGCCGTACAGGTGCCCAGTTTATTTCAGAAAAACAATTGTAGCTTGTAATTTTCTCAATGGGCCATTTTCTCGGTTAGGAAGCCCTCACTGTTCTGATAAATAAAATAGAATTTCAATTGGAGGAAAATTTTCTATGTGTGATCAATTTCCTATCTTTTGCTTCTGCTATATAATTTTTCTAAGTTAAAAATTTCATTGTATTTTATATTCAATAATTTCAGAAATATTCTCTGGGTTCTAAAAATGACTAGGAATTAAAATCAGATCTGGAATTTAGAAATTAACAAAGGCCAAATGACCCAAAAAGATTCAATCATGTAAACCATAACTGCTTCGGTTGCTTCGAGTCAACGTGGTTTCATGTTGCATGAGGTCATCATGATGAATTGGTATTCTAGCTAGAGGTCAGTCTTTGCAGTCTCGATGTTGAGGTGTTCCTGATCTGAAGAGGCTTTCATGCACTTCTATCATATCTCTTAAATAGTAAGGATTATGGGAACCTAGGCTTGCAATCACCTCATTCCCCTCGAGGTGGTTGGTGATTAATGGTTACCATTTGAGCATTCATCAAGTACTTATCAAGGAGCCATACATGAATTTTCCCATTTCCCTCATCTCTCATTCTGGAGCATTTGTAGTGCCTTCTGCCCTCAGAATTTCCATGAGAAGCTCTAAATCTCGCAGCTAGAAGGTTTTGTGGAATAGAGCTCCCTGAGTCCATTTTTGGCTCTCATACTCGTGATGGACCACTACGATTGTTTTTTGGCTATCATAGGGGATGTTGAGGAAGTCCAGCATTGTGTGCAAAAATGCTCCAAGTGGCAGGCATAAAGGTGAGTATGGTGGTGGCCTTAGCGTAGGCATACATGTGGCAGCGTTAAGCTGAATTGAACTTTCAGGAAGCCAACAAGGCTAAAGGCCATCTATATATGGAGGCAGCAACACACATATTGGCTCTAAGAAATTGAGAGCAAGAATCCAAAAGTGCATTCATCATTCTCAAAGTGATAATCTCCGAGCTGGACACACCCCTCACCGCTAATCGAGACCTGCTTGTTCCAATCACCATCCATGTAAACTGCCCCTTCAAGAGATTTTTCCGGAAGGCTCTGTTAATCGTGGGACAATGGAAGGATCTAGCAGTCAGTCAAGTGGATTTGGTGACCAGTCTTGAATGATTTCTTTTCAATTTAAAGTTATACTATGTTTTGTCATTCTCTTTTACTGCTAGGATAGCTTTATCAGATTTTATAGCTGCTACTTTTGATGCAGGAGAACTCTGTTATCTTTTAGTTTCCAAATGTATGGGTTAAATCTGTTCTGTATTTCTCTGCTGCTAGTCATAGACGAATCCGGGTTGTATCAAGGCTGTACGGATAAAGCCACAGCCAGTTTTTGAGCAATATAAATACCCATTCTCCTTTTTACTTAAAGGTGCTTGGGGAGACCATGAAATCATTTTTTTTGTACATGTGCAAGGGAGCACATCTTTCAGAAAGGGACGCTGTCTATTATCTACACGGACGCTCCGAAATTTCTCAGAAACAAAATGGGCTTGGACTTGGCAGCTTTATCAAAGTATTCATCAAATAGATTTTGGATGCAATCTCGTCATCAGTAGTGTGGACAACCCAGAAAGACAACAACTACAGAGCTTATCTAGGGTGACAATCGTGAAAGATGATGTTTAGATATAACATGAGATTTTTCTTGAAATTCTTTGGCAAGTTTTTAGAAAACTTTTTAAATCCGAGAAATTGAAGCTTAGCCTGACATGGCAGCGCTGTGACGTGAAAGTTTCATATAATGAAGCAGTAGGCTAAATCCCAAAAATTATGGTTTTCAAAGATGGATGAAACAACAACAAAAAATCATTTTGGTTGTGCAATTGTGCACAAAGTTGGTTTTATCCAATGACAACATTATTGATTGCATACCTAGAAATAACTTGTTTCATACTCATTACTCCCAGAAAGAAATCAGCATCTGACAATTGAATGTACCCACTTGAAGATCCCAACCCATCGACCTTAATCAGTGAAAAGGAATATGTGTCTCATTTTCTATTTAATGTATTGTGATTTTGTTCTTATTTTAACAATTAGGAAAGCAAAAACATTATACTTTACCAGTCATATATCCAATCAGCAGGTTCTGCATTTAGAAGGCTGAACGAAAGAGTAGCAGTCCCATCTGCTGCAAGGGGCATAGCCTGGCCCTTCTCATCCGTCGTTCCAAATCCCTGTCCACGACCAGAGACAGCAATTCCACCACCGATGAAGTACTTGACAACAACTTCCCCAATCAATGGAACAATTGAGTCTGAAAACCCTCCATGAATCCAAGCATGACGATGTTTCCCAATGACAGTTCTATGGGAATGTTCGTCTCCATTTATTTCCCCTGTGACTAAAATCGTGTACCGTCCACCATTGGCATCTGAATCACGGGGTGAATAAGATTGTAGCAATTCGTCCACAAGCATGTCGTCCGATAAATCCTTAATTGAGGATGATAAATAGTCCGTCAACCCACAAGGCCAATGTCCTTCAATTGCTCCAGTTCTCAAGCACTTGACCTTAGAATCCAAGCCTACCGTAACCACGTAATCATTGCCACAACCAACATGGTCAACACCATCTTTATTGATCCTGTTTTGTACTTCATCTGAAATTAGTCCTCTTACTCTTTCCAACTGTTGCGTCACCACTGAATCATCGTCGCTTTTGAAGTTTAACTGAAGCAGTATTATATCAAAAAGGCATGGAAGCACCACAGGCTCAGATTTCAAGCTGTTTGCCAGAGAGTCTATGCCTGCAAATGGAAGATGTGCTCTATAAACTTCCGTTGATTTTAGGCAGATCGGTAGTCCTGGAAGTGGAAATCTTCCTCGTCAAAATCGCATACTCAATAATAACTCCCAACATGTATGGAAGGCGCCATTTGTTCGATATACTCATAAGCAATTTTATACGAGTATAACCATTTGATTCCAAAACAGTAATGAGTTCGTACTATATACTGACAGAAATTAGTTTAACATCAAAACTTGTGGCAACAGGCCCTAATACAATACAGCTGAACCCATATCACATTCGTAAAATTTAGTGGAGTATAGATCTGTAAAAAAAGAAGCAGAATATATTTTTTACCTATAATAAAGGAAATAAGAACAGAGATTGTGAGAACCAAACGCTTGCGGCCTGGTTTTGATGTTCTGGTATCGTCTCCCGCCATCATTACTACTTTTTCCTCCTGGCCTTAATTAAAATCAACTTCTGCCCGCCTCCATTATTCCATTCCTCTGATTTTGATCTGAGTACTGCTTTGTCCAGGAAACAAATAGGACTGTGAACACCATATTTAATATAGCTTTCGTTTTAAATTTCAGGGGAGAGATTATGGAAGTTATTTTTGGGAATTAAATTATTTTGGTTAATCGAAATTTAATTGTTTTCTATGGGTTTTATTTTAAAAATAAATAAATAAATATTAATTAGCTTCTAATTGTGTAAATAAATAAATATGGAGTTGTTTTTAGTGTGATTTTTTGGAAGTTTTGTTGGTGGGTTTTTCCAGTCAAATTTCTTATTGAAATCACAAGCTTGATGGGTAATCCATGTACAATCAAAGTGTCCTAGGGGTTTTTTAAGGTGCTGAATCTAAATATGCAGTTAAAAAACCAATTTAAATAACACAAATCAAGATTTTACCTCAATTTTTTCCGCGCGATTCCAGCAACGGAAAGTCCAAAAACTCGCACTAAAGAGAACTCCAATAAATATTGATTACCTTCCAAGCTTGCTATTCCATAAGTTAAGTTTTTAATTAATTAATTGCTTTGTAATTAATTAGTTTGATCTAATTATAATTATAATAATAGGTGTAGCTTAATTAATAGATGAAATGGTTTTATTATTCAAATTCTTGCATTACAATATTGAGTAAGATTATAATTTTTTGTTGTTTAAAATGTACTTTAAATTCATAAATGGGTTCCCAAAAAAACCTTGAAGCACTTAAATTTTGCAAATTAAACAATTTAAAGTTATGATTCTTAAAAATCATTAACAGATTTTGGGAAAAATTGATCAGAAAGAAAAGGATCATTTTGTCTATTAGCTATGTGATAATAATAAATTTTGAAAGTTAAATGAAGTTAGACATTCAATTGTTGTATGAGTCATCTTCTTGTTAATAATAATAATAATAATCTATTTTTTAAGTTCACAACCAACTCAAACATCAAATTGGTGTATGAGATCTCCTTGTTTGTGGGACATGTGATCAGACACCGAATTGGTATATGAGACTTGACACCAAATTGGTGTATGTGACCCCCTTGTTTGTGGGATAAGGAACTAGACACCAAATTGGTGTATGAGACCTTCTTGTTTTTGTTTGTGGGACAAGGGACTTGCCTCTATGTAGCGATTTGACTACTAAAGTCCACGGAAGTGTACATACTCTATCTCCCTCAAATTCTATGACCTCATAGGAAGAAATACATACTCTTCACCATTAAGTTCACTCAATAATAAGAGATTTTCTCTATGCAACAATTTAACAATTAAATTTTATAAGACTATGATTTGAATAAAAATATATATTCTTGATCATTTTATCTATTCAAATTATATATGAACCACTCAGATAATAATTTATTAAATAATAAGATAGTTATAAAAATAAAAATAAAAATTTATTAATAATTTGATTATCGATTATTAAATAAGTAATAAAAAGTATTACATTAAATAAATGACATTTTGAAAAAAAATTAGAGACCATGAAAACTCATGAATTAAAAAGTAGTATAATACTTCTTTTATCATGCAAAGAAAAATCTAGTACCAAAGTAAATAGCATTTTGGAATTATTTCTATAATATTAAAAAATTAACTAAAAATTAGTTACTCCACTATGGTTGCAAAGTTTTGTTCATAGAAGCCCCAAGGGATAGCTCAGTTGGTCGAGTTTCTATTGTTAAGTATTTCGCCTATCGAGAGGTCACGGGGTCAAATCTCCTTGATGCCCTTGGGGTTAGGCCTTGCTAGTTTGGCCGACGGGTAGATCCCTTCGAGTTGATCTACCTGGATTTTCTCGTGGATGTAGCAACCACTCAATGTTCATGGACCACATTAAAAAAAATGTTCATAGTAAGATGTAAGCCCCAATATGTTATGACCCTTTATGTCATTGGAGTGTCCATAGAGGTAGTGATCTAGAATAGACCATTATATATATTGTCATCTATCTTGGTACTTCTTAGGTAGAAACTTTGGAGGAAATGGCTTGCGGATCTAATTTTAGGGGCAAGTCCGAGTTTATGATTTAGGATATGGAAACTTCTAGAGTCAATTTGAGGCATCAAACAACACTTTTCATTATCAAAATTTCACAAGCATGGCTCTTGTCCCTCGACATTGTTCTACACACCGAAAGCTTTCCAACATTGTGAAAATCACCTCAATTGGAGTGCATATGTAGAAGTTATGCCTCCATAAATTACCAACATGGCATAAGTGGATGCTATGTCAAACCCCCATTATTCACACAATTGGGTCTGGTCGCACGTGGACTTTCAAGAAGATTCTAGAGAATTCAATAACCAAACACTAATCAATGCTTGAGGCATGCAAAAACCTTAACCCTGTCCTTAGACATGTATCAGGCTATGATAATGCTAGGCAATTGGGAAAGGAAGGGATTTCACTCTTTTGATATTGTTATTGCTCCATAGTTGAACAAAGCATCTAGGAATGGGATATTAAAGCATAATAGAAGACGAAGAAGATTTAGCAACAATGATTTAGCCCATGGTGTCTATTGCAACTCCATAGTGAATGTTATTTTATTTATACTTACTTTTCATAACTCATACAAAGAGCAAAGCATAGGACTCACCTTCTAGTTGGGTTTTCTCTTGTATTGGGTTTCCTCGGTTATGGCTTGCGTTCATTTTTTATGGATAGTGCGTTCATTTGCTTATCTCTTCCAATGCGATTTTAATTGTTTCCATAATTTGGAGTGATATGCTAGTAATATTAAATCTAAGGTCTAGGATAATAAATTGCTACTAAAAGATTTCATGATATTGTAAGATCGATCGTGTTGAATTCTTTCAATGGAGTATCTACGATTGTTTACAAATCATATGTGTTATAGGCCATTTTGTCACATTTGGTCAATAATCCTACAAACTGGATCAATCCACATCCTTGAACATGTTGTCATCATCCCTACACAAAGCCATAAGCATGAACTTTCCAAAAAAATTGAGTTTCTGGGATTAATTACTCAAAATCAATGTTTTTGGCCCCAGCGGGCCCTGTCCCTTTAGCCACCTACGTTCAACACTGGTTGCTCCCTTCTGCACCACCGTTGGTCAGCACTAGTTACTCCTTTTTGAAACTGCGTTGATTCTAGAAATTTGGGAAAATTAAAAAGATTTATGAAGCTTCTTCTTCCATAAGCTTTCAGGGGTTGTTTTAACCATTTACCTTGGATAAGAAGCTCGAGTCCTATTTGATCCTACCTTGGAGACTTCACCTCTTATCCCTTGAGTTCATCCTCCCATCATATGTGGACGTCAAGCTCATTATGGTAAATCCTAAACTATCATCCCTCTCTAGTAATTTACTGTCATCCATAACATTAGGGTTGGCTTTTGGAAATTGATTGTGCCCTTATGATGTTGCCTTGAACCTGAAGGAGTCAGCATCTTCATGCATTAGGGTGATATTGAGGTGTGTTTTGTCACAAGGAAGGACAAGTCAACTTGGGGAGATCTCTACAAGATTAGCTACTATTCTTTGTTGTAAACTCTCTCTTATTTCTATTAATACAAAGAGTATCTTGTTTTCCTATATGTGTTGTGTTACATTTACATTCATGTATTTCAATGCCTTGTTGATTCATTGAATAGAGTAATTGAATTATGCTACGTAGATGTTGTGGATCCTTGGCTTGTTTTAGTTGTATGTGTCAGCTCTAATTATAGCAATTGTAGCTACGATTGGAGCTCACAAGCAAGGAGGAAAGTAAAGCTTGTGATGGATTCCAAATATGCTTCTTTCCCATTCTTCAATTTCTCTAAGGAAAACTCTATATTCTTTTCCTTCTGTTGTTCTAGACTGGTCCATCAGGTCTAGGGAAAATACTTTTGTCTGCAATCGTAAATTTTGCATAACAAATTGGCGACCATAATAGGGATCGTTTTCTTCCCTTAGTGGTTTTCTTGAACTTAGCACGTTTTTCACCTCTTGAACCGACCTTGATTGCCTCACTCAGACCTTGATTGACCTTAGGAAAACACTTCTTTGAGCTTGCTTTGGTTTTTGAGTCATTTTTTATCGAAACTGCCTCAGCACATCCCCTGATCTGGAGACTTCCTCCTTCCCTATACCTGCGTTGCAAAGCACTAGTGCATGTTCTGCACCTGCACTGATTCTTGCAAGATGCAAAAATTTGCATTCCTTGACCTTTCTCCTCATTATGGTTGAGTCTAGAATGTTTTCTTGCGTCTCTAATTTTGTCATTATCTCTATAAAGTCAATCCCTTGTGTGAAATTATGTGTTTTTGCTTTCATTTTTGCAAAAAAAAAAAAAACCCTCAATCGCAGGGTTGGGGGGACGGGTTGCTAAATTATGTATGTGTGTTAATCACCTTTGGGTGTCATCACCTTTTTTATAATATTTTGTTTCGTTATTTCTTTCTTCTTGTCAATTTGGATTTGTATGCATAGATTGATTGTTGAATTTGTAAAGTAACTTTTACATTATAGTTAGAGTTTGTGTGGTTTATTTTCATTAGTGATCAAATTGCATTCATAGGTTTATTTGCATTTGAAACATTAAAAGAAAATAAAATAAAAACAATTATTTGCATTGCATATAGGGCTTTAATTTTGATTGGAATAGTGAAGTTGAGGAGATTGATTATTTCATCGCTTGTTTGATGCATTGTTGATTGATTTCTTCTTCCCCTACTTAGTTAGGCCTTTTATTGTTAAAAGCAAAATGAAAAGAGTTATTTTTGTCATATTAGTTGCATCATAGGTGTGTTCAAGTGACATCGAGTTTTGAGCCTTGAAATCGAAACATAATTCAAGATAAACTTCTAAAATTCACTCAATTAACCTAAGAAGCATTTGAAACTTAACGACACATCTAGAGGTATAGGCTAGAGACATGTTCCAGTGTCTTTAAGTGTAGGACTTTTTGTTTTTTGCCAGCATCGCATTTCGGGGCTGATATCCTGTTCCACATATGTAATTGTATCGGATCGTTCTCCATGTACCCTCAGGTATATCAAATGGAGCTCCACGCATGATAAGTATATGGGAACACTCTCATTGAACGGTTACGCATTAGACAACATTACTATGGACTGAGCTTCCACGTACCTCCAAGTATATTTTGGAAGTCCCCTATAGGTTGTTATCTCGTCATAGGTAACGGAGTTAGCCACCTTGTACATTGTGATACATCAAACACAACATTCAAGGAGATTGTCTGCCCATAAATCCTTGGTTCACCAAAGTGGTATATTGCAATTCACAGTTACTTGGTAAACCCTTTTTCCTAGTTACCTCTGCTTTATTTTATTTTCTGTATTTAATTTCTAAAATCTATTAATTGACTTTGAAATAACATCCTTCCTATGGAACAACTCCTTAGTGGATCTTAGGTTGAGACTAGTGGCAACAGTTCCTGAGTCTGTTAGTCAAGGAAACCCCTATGACGGGAATCCTGGTCCTTTTCCTCCTTTTGGAAATATTGGTACTCCTATATGGAAATGTTGTCCCTTCCCAGATTTACCATTAGGTTTCCAGTTTGGTTATTTTCAACCTCTTTGGTTTTGAATATCCAAATTTCTTATCAACCAAGTAGTCCTCCACTTGAACAACATCAACCTCAAGTTGATCCTAAAGTTGAACCTTTACCTTCTTCGCTTCTTGTTTCTCCATCCCTTTCTTCCTCCTCGTTGGGTGAAAGTATTGATTCAAGTAACCAGGAAGCTAAGAAGAATAAGAAAAGGACAAAGAATAATAAGCCAAATAAGGAGGGGGCAACCAAGCAAACATTGTTATTAATGCAACTAGTATGGAGAAGCCTCCCAATCAGCCCCGCAAAGTTAAATTCCCTTGAAATTTATGTAAGGGTGACCACTTTCTTAGAGATTGTCCTGGTATTCCCAAGGTACTAGAAGTGTGGTCGATAAGCTCACATCGACCTTTGTTGTTAGCTTCTAGAGATCATGTTGGTGACAAACCATTGACTAGTGAACATAAGGTTCATGGAAAGAAGGGTAAATTTAAGTTTTCCTGTAGGTCATGTGATGAGAATCATCTAATTCACCTTTTTTCTTATATGGATGAAACCTCAAAAGTGTTGGAAAACCTTATAGCTTCTCAGCCTCGTTTTTCAGCTAGTTATCAGAAGCTTTCTCCCAATCCTCCACTAGCCGATGAAGTGATTGATCAGAATTTGTCTCCAGTGAATCCCACTCTCTCTAAATGTTAATCTCGTTAGTATATTTCTGACCAACCATTGGTTGAGAAAATGATTGACTCAATTCCACATTTAGTTTATCGTAGATTTCCCATAGAGTGTGAGTCTCATACCACTCAGGTTCTTCTCGTTTTGTAACAACCCTGGTCAAAAATTCCATGTAATAAAGTTAATAAAGGCAAAATAATAACCAAGGTCATGGGACACGTATTCCAAGCTGAATGTTGGGCAGGACATCCTAGTGTGGGTGTTCATTTGGTTTATTATGGCTAAGGAAATTGGTAAAGGCAATGGCAAAGGCTTTGGAAATGTAAAGTAGCATTAATTGGCATTTTATTTATGAAAACAATGGAAATTAGGATTAAAGGAAGGTGAAAGGTCACAGGTTGCATGTGAGAGGAAAATTAAGGAAAATAATGGAAAATGAAGAAAATTGAGGCTTCATTAATAAAAAGGCTTCTTAGAATCAGTTCACAACCTTTTGGCAATTTAGTTTTGGAGCTCTCTCTCTATTCTCTCTCTCTCTCTCTCATACTATTGGACACTTAGATTATTATTGGAGTACTCTAGCATTGGAGGAAGGAAGGCAAAGGAAGGACAAGAAAGCAAAGGGAAGCAAAGATCAAGCAAGGAAGAGTGGGATCAAGTGGCTACAACGAGATTACTTGCAAGTATCGAGTTGCATGTATGATTTCCTTGCTAGTTTTTGGATGCATGGCACATGCATGCGTGTTTTTGGTTCTCTTATTATCTTTGGCATGAGTTTTTCCAGGTATGACAATGGTTTTCAGCCTTTCCTTGCCATTTCCGGATAGCCATGGTGTGATGGGTTTCTCTTTTTTTGGTTGAGTTGGATTGTCAGATGGTTTCGAAACTGAGTGGGGTGGTCTCAAGGGAGAAACACAAGGCCTAGGAATCCTTGGACTAGTGAAGGTGGGACTGCGGTATAGCTTGATTGTGTATGCGCTCATTAGGCCTAGGAATCCTCGACGGATGAATGGAGGGATATGCGGTAAAGCCCAGAGGGCAGAGCCTTGTTGGGCTTAGGAATCCTCGATTGGTGAATGGCGAGATATACGGTAAAGCCTAGAGGTGGAGATGAACAAATTCCTCACGGTTTAAGTGGAGAAATCTAGAGGGCCCCATGCTTGTTTAGGGCTTAGCAATCCGATGGGATTGCAGTAAAACCTAGTAGTATTGATGAGGGTTCGGGCCTAGGAATCCCTTGGTGGATATATGGTCAAGCTCGAGCGAGCCTTGATTGGTTCTATTGTGAGTCCCACATTCATGCTTGGAATATGGCACGAGGGTGATTAGCTGAAAGAAAGATCTGGTTCAGCCCAATCTATGATCGGGTGGTTCATGGAAGTCCCTGACTTCGTTGGGTTATGCATACATTAATAAGAACTCCTTTTCCTTTGGTATTTAATTTGTAAATGTACTTGTTAATATGTTGTTTTTATGGTTGTTCCACTCTTGTTATTCTGTTGGTTATATGCTGGTTATAAGCATGGTTCATGACAGACTTTGGTAGTACAAGAAATGTGAATGAATATATGACCTAATAGATGATAATGCAGCTAATGTGATAAGGCATCAAATATTCTTGACGATTCTCAAATAAGTATGAGACCTCTATGCTCAAATCTTTGGTTATGACTTGTAAATTACATGTTTGTGATATCAGGTGAATTCCTTGTACCCATGTTTAAATTACTAGCTTTAATTCATTATTATTTATCATTTCTGGAAGTTTCATGAAGTTCTGGGCAGAGGCTTGAGACCTAGCCCTAAAAAAGTGGCACAGAATTCGGGGTTCCTAACTCAGAATTGCCTAAAAAAGGCCACAATCGCATGCATGCCTTGTTGTGGGAGTGACTTGAGGGTCTCGGTCGCTTGCATGGTTTGTCATGGAAGCGACTGGGGGTCTAGCTCAGCAAAACGACAAGTTTTCTTGGGGTTTGGGCACATAGAAGGGTTGGTTTCCTCCTGAAGGTTTTGTAACTCCTAAGAAAGGTCAGATTGGTTTCGTTTTATTGGTTCCACTTCCTTAACTGTACATGGGGAGTTGAATCACATCATATTAACTCTCCGTCAAATGTTTACCACAGTGGACCAGTTAGCTTGGGTAAATGTGGGAGGAGGGTGTTACATAGTGGTACCAAAGCATGGTTCACCCCTTGGACTAGATGGGCAAAATGTGTTGGTTATGCATACATGTCAGTTGCATATGTGTTCTTTATGTGTGTGGTTTATGTACTTTTTGTGTAGGCATGGTTGCAGTTGTGTCTCCATGTGAAATTTGATGCTGTTGTTGTTGGATGTATTTGTCGTGAGTGCGTGTCGATTATGCACTTGTTATGCATGTCAGTGTCTATATGTAATTAATCATACATTGACATGGTTATAGTTGTCGTGCATGAGGTCGTGGTATGTGGTTAGTATAGTCATGCATGGTAACTGGCTGATGGTTTAAATTATGTTTATATAATGTTATGATTATGTTTATACATGTATTGCACTAATCCGGTTGATCTTGCAGATGATATATCCTCCTCTGAACTAAACTGAGGTATGTTGATTATGTTATGTTTTGGTTTAAGCTGACATGGTATACTCATAGGAAGAAGATCAAAGATGACTAGCAAGATGGTAGGCTACAATTCATGAGACTCTCCCTATGGATCAGATGAGCAAATGGTGGTGGGCACTCTTTTGACTTAGCAAACACATTGAGACGTTTGAAGGCAGAAATAAGAAGTTGCAAAGAAGATAATGATAGAATCATCCAAACATAGGAGAAATAAGAAGTTAATGCAGTAATCCTTTAGAGTTTGTTAGAATTGCAGAGACAGGGACCTCTTAGGATCAGCCTTGGGCAGGAGGATAGGACTAATGGGGCAATTGGCAATAGATCTTATGGTGCACACAAGTCGGATAGGGATGACACGATTAAAAAATGGCATGTTCTTGGATACGCCGGATAGGAGAGGTGATGGACACAAGTTATATTCTATTTATAGTTCTAACAGGTACCATGGCCATCATCATTATCATCCTTACAAGAGGAGTGACAAAGGATATTTTCCAGATGAGTTCAAGAAAGCCAAGCTACCTACCTTTGATGGGGATTTGAAGAAGCCAAAGGATGCAGAGGCATGGCTACTCAGGATGAAGAAGTTATTTGATCTACATGATTACACGGAGAACATGAAGGCCATAATAGATATCTTCAAACTCAAAGGGAAAGCATACATTTGGTGGCAAGATGTGAAGCGGGTTAGACACACCAGGACATAAGAGTTTAGCTGGCATGAATTTAAGAGACTTTTCAAGAAGAAGTACTTGTGAGAGAGGTACTATGACAATAAATCTAAGGAATTATATGAGCTAAATATGGGATCGATGACAGATGAGGAGTATACGACCAAGTTATTGGAGTTGTTGAGGTATGTACCGTATCTTAAGGATGAAAAAGTCAAAGTTCATAAATTTGTTAGTGGATTGCCATTAGCTTTTAGAGATCAAATTAAGTATGATGAGCCTCGGTCACTTGAAGAAGTCATTGGGAAATTGAAACACTGTTATGAGAAATCAAAGTGCAAGACAGAGTCTCAGCAAGGTTGGAAAGGGAAAGACAATGCTAAATCTAAATGGAAACCAAAGCGAACAAGACCTCAGGATGTAGGTGCAAAAGAAAATGTTGCACCTTACAAGAAGTTTAATGGACCTCAGCTTGGAGAACAACAAAATAAAGGCGATGGTAAGGGGCGGTTGCAGTGTTGGACATGTGGTAAGGGGCATCTCAAGATAGATTGTCCGCAGAATCATGGTGGTAGGCATAATATTTACAGTGCATAGGACGCGCAAATAGTTGGGGATGTTGGGTAGAGCATTCCATGGATTTATGCAACACTGGATAACAGGGCGGCAGATCTGGCAGCAGATCCATTTGGACACATCAAACCTGACTTACAAATCAGTACTATTAGGGCCCATCAAACCCTAATTCGGTTGTTACATGCCTTAATGAAGTCAACCATCAGAATCCCTCCTTCCCAAGAGATTCCATGATTGAAATCATCCAAAAACTGCCTCTAAGAAGATCAGCGCAGGCAGGCCTTTATCAAGGTGCACTGCAGTGCAACCCAGTACACTACCAGGGTGCATTATAGTGCACTTGAGCCGTCTTTGCCCTGCACTGGGTGAATTTGAGTGAAATATGCATTGGGGTTTGTAATATTCTTATCCATAGGATGCCTCTAGAAGTTTCCCAAGGCTATCCACTCCTTTGGGCTCGAAATTGGATGAGGGAGGGAGTTAAGGAACATCAATCCCTTTATCCCTTCCTCCATGGAACTAAATCCTAAGTTTGGGACACAAGGGCTTCACTCAATGAACCTTTGTCCTATCACGTGCATTCGCGGCATATTAAACAGTACCCTTAATTTGACTACATATTGGAAAATACCCCTAAAAATCACATTATTTAACACCCTACCAATACGAACCAATACGCCTTCCCAATTTAAAAAAGCCCTACTTCCACTACATATTGTAGGTATCCATTTTTTCATTAACATTTTTTTATACCCCTTTATATTTTTTCATTAACTTTGAACTCCATTTTCTATATCTTCCAATATAAAAACCCTTTACCCCCTATATATCCCCCAATATATTATGCCATTTTTCCCTCAATATATATCCCCCAATATGAACCCACGTGGTATGGTATTGCTCCCCCAGTGGAGCCCTCGTGGTTTGGGAGGGCATTCATTATCACCATTTATGGCATAACTTCCTTCATTCACCTATAAAAAGACCACTCATCTAAGTGATCAGGGGCTAGAAATCATTGAATTGTAGGGAGATGATGTTAGTATGAGACTTGAGTTGGTTTCAAGTATTGTAATGATGTCAAAATGTCTTGCTTGTTATGAGGAGAGGATGGGATTGAACTGGAGGAGTGACACTGAATCAAGCAAAATGGGTTGTAACTCTTCCTTTTACTAATAAAGTGTTCAAATCTTTTTCCATATGTTTGTATTGTTTATTGATGCTTTCATATGTGTATTGTGTACTTGATTCCATTCTATGTTTAATCAATAGATCATTATCATATGCTTTGATTGGTTTTTGTCTTCTGTCTGCGTGCAAGTACTTTTTAAGCGGATTAAGTACTGAAAGGAGTGACAGAATTGGTAAAGGGAGATAAGGAGTAAGCGAAAGCTTTAGGTAGGCTTCTTTATTGTCTTATTTAATCTATTGGTTATAGAAAAAGTAGAGAATGTTTTGCACTGTTGTTCTAGACTTATTACTAGTCTAGCGGTTTAAGCATTTATTCATAGACACTAAGACTTCCCAAAACAAATTGGTGACTCACTGGGGAGCGATTATCCATTTTAGTAGCTTATCAGCCTCTTAAAACATTTCTACATACTGTACTTGTGGTCGTTGATTGATTTCAGTCTTATTTCATTGAAAATTGAGTCAAAACTGTGTCAAATTGCCTTTAAAAATGGCTTACTGTCACTAGCCCAACCTAGTGAAGGACACAGTGCGCTGCAATGCACTTCCCACATAGAGCCAGTGCACTGAAGCGCATTGTCTCTCATTGTAGCCTGCGCTGATCCCTTGAGGGTCAGTTTCCCATCTAGGAGCTGAAGTTTTTTGCCAATTTCCTCTTGTTTGAATGATTTGTTGAATGTCAATGATGTCTTATCTTTGAAAATAGTTTTCATCTCCTTAGCTGTCCCTACTTAGACTAGGATTGATAAATGTTTCATATGTATTTACTTTGTCATTTTCAATCTATAGTCGAAAGTTAGTTTTTTGGTCGATTGATCTTTGTCGAAAGAAAGTGTTGCAAAGTCATCTTTTCATTCGAAAATTGAATTGTCGTAAAGTCTTTATTCATGAAAGATCGATTGATTGATGGGTGCATATGATTATTCTTTTCGTTGAAAGTGTCTTAATTCCTTATTTCTTTGAAAACGAAAGTGTCGTAAAGTCTTCCTTTCCTTAAAAAGAAATTGTCGTAAAATCGTCATTTTTATGAAAAGAGTTTATTGATCGATTGTGCATTAGTTTTCCTTTTTATTCATTCACATTAAGGGAAATCGAAAAGAAATACATGCATTTTGCATCGTTCATATTGTAGTTTATGAATGCTTGAAAGGAATAGCTAGGGAAATTGCATTAGATGTGCTCTTTGCTCTTTGATCAAAAGGAATCTGGTTGCTCTATCCCTACTAGCTAAGGATTTTCATTGTTAAATTGAATGGAAAAAATGCTTATCATGGTAGTTGCATTCCTAGGAATTTCATAATACATCACGTGGTGAACTTGAAAGGCAAATTCCTAAGCATGATTAACTTAAGATAAACATCAATTTACCTAATGGAGCATTGTCACCTAACGAAAAACATTTAGAGGTCTAGGCTAGAGACGTGTTCCGACGTCGTAAAACAAAGCAACTGTCGCTAACTTATCTGCAATACATTCCGAGTGTGATACCTCATTCCACGTACATAAGTATATTGTAGATCATTCACATACCTTCGGGTATATAGGGCGGTGTTACAATACGTAAAGTATATGAGAATGCTCTCATTGGGCGGTTTTACATTAGACATAGCTTATATAGATTGGACCTCCACGTACTTTCGAGTATATATGGGAGGACAACACTAGGTTGCTATCCATCCTTAGGTAACCGAGTAAGACGCCTTGTACATTGTGATACACTGAACATAGCATTTAGGGAGATTGCTTGCCCGTACTTCTTGGTTTGTCGGGAGGTATTATGCAGTTCACAGTTGCTTGGTAAACCTTTTGCCTAAATTATCCCTCTTTTGTTTTTGTTATGTTACTTTGATTAAAATAAATTTAGTTGACTGTGGATAACATCCTCTATGCTCACTCGTTAGTTGATCTTAGGATGAAACATATGGCGAAAAATCTGGAGTCCACTAATCAAGGAATTCCTTTTGATGGGAATCCTAGTCCTTTTCTGCCTTTTGGAAATATTGGTGCTCCATATATGGCTACATTGTCCCTTCAGGGATTTACCATTGGCTTGCAAGTATGGTTGTTTTCAACCTCTTTGGTTCAAAATGTCGTGTTTTCTCCGCAATCATGTAGTCTCCAACTGGACAAAATCAACCTCTAGTTGATCCTTTTCCTTCTTCCTTGGTTGTTTCTTCCTCCCCTTCTTCCTCTTCGCCTGGTGAAAGTATTGGTACTGGTAACTAGGTGGCTAAGAAGAAGAAGAAAGGGAAGAAGAAGAAGAAGTAGCAAATTCAGCGGAGGGGCAACCAAGCAACCATTTCTTTGAATGCAACATCTGATGAGAAACCATTCGTCAAGCCTCACAAAGTTCGATATCCATGCAAACTTTGTGCGGGAGACCATCTTCTTTGAAATTGTCCTGATATTCCTCAGTTCTTAGAAGAATGGTCTTCTCGTCCACATCATCCTGTGTCATCAACTTCTAGAGATCATGTTGGTGGCACACCATCAACTAGTGGTAGTAAAGTTCATGGAAAGAAGGGTAAAGTTAAGTTTCCATGTGGGTTATGTGAAGGGAATCACCCCATTCAGCTTTGTCCCTATCTGGATCAAGCCAAGAAGGTGTTGGATAACCGCCCTGCTTCACCGTAGCGACTTCCATCTGCTTACAAGAAATTATCCCTTAATCCTTCATTAGTTGATGAATTGATTGACTCAAATCAACTGTCGGTCAAACCCACTCTCTCTGAAAGTGAATCCTATGAGTCTATACCTGACCCAAATCAACAGGTCAAGGAAATAGTTGACCCAATTTCACCTTCAAGTAATCGTACCTTTCCCGAAGAGAGTGAATATGATACCACTCAGGTTCTTTTTTGTTTCTTCAGATTCAATGAGCTTGGGGGTAGTCCTCGTGTTCCATCAAGACAGGAGGAAAATCCTCCAGTTCTCGTAACTCAAGGGGTTAATTCTCTTGTTTCTACGGTACCCCCTCCAAGTAGTCTGGTCACTTCCTTTGATTGGAATTGACTTGTAGGATTCTGCCTTCCTTCTTACGTGCCTTTCCATATCATAGAACAAGTTTGTAATATGATTATATCTGGCACTATTATAGATGAAGGTGCATTAGTGAGCATCCTTTCCTCAACTGCTTGGCAAGTGCTCGGTTCGCCGCTGCTTGTGCCAGTTACCCAAAATCTGTTGGCTTTTAACAGAGGAACCAGTCAACCATTAGGGATCCTCCCTCGGTTACCCATTACTTTGGGAGGAAAAATCATTTATCTGAATGTGATGGTAGTCCCAAGCCCTTTAGATTATAACTTAATACCAGGGCGTGACTATGTTTATGACATGGGAGCTATTGTTTCCACACTCTTTCGAGTGATGTGTTTCCCACATGAAGGCAGGATTGTCACCATTGACCAGCTTTCATTTTGCGGTCCAAATATGGCTCCCAGGCAACCATCTTCCCTTAATGGTCCTTTTGTACCAATGGTATCATCCCCACCACAGGTTAATTATGTGGCAACCCGTTCCATACCTACATCAACTAACGATCAATTCAATGATGTTGTACATCATGTACTGGGGGTGTTAGCGCTTGAAATTTCACCTCAGGCTGAGAAAGGTAAACCTCAAGGCAACATCAAACCATTTAGCCTCGTAGCTAGCCCTACGGGGCAGGAGAAGGCTCTCTCCGGTCTATCTCGATAAAATCTTCAATAGATGAGATGACCAATAAGGTAACACTGATATTAGGCTAGTAAAATGATAAAAAAGGGGTTTTTAATTAAATGACGGGGTTTTTCTGGGCGCATGGGCAAAATCACAGCTTGAACAGAGAAATATAATGAATAATCACAGATTATCGATTGAGGCAAGGTAGGCAAGAAATTTAACACCAAATCTAGATTTAAATGGGATGGCAAGACTGGTGAGGAGCTAAGGAGGGCAAACAATAACTTTGAATCCTCCTTAAACAGTAGAAAACATTAAATATTGAACAAACTTAAAAGCAGAGCATGGCAGGCATGAATTCTTACTTTAACACTTCATTTGTTCAATTAGAAATGATCATGTAGTGAAATGAAACATAACAGATCACATATGAAACACAAGAAAAACTTATGCTAAATTATCATACCACAGGAATCTTAGAAGTCAGAGCTGTGAAATTTCATTAAAAATCTCTGTCAAAAACTGTACATGATAAGCTCTCTATTCTCCAGCACTCAGAATTCTCTCTCCCTAACCTCTTACACTCAGAGTTTACAATAAAAAAATACTATCTGTAGGAAACAGATCGACCCAAAACAGGGCGCTGTTTCAACTGACATTACAAAAATTAGAAAAGAGAACAACCTTCTCCTTGAAATTCTCTAATGACTAACTCAAAAAGACTAAGAACTGGAGCGCAGATCTCCACAGGATCAGGACTGAAGTTATTTTTAGTTTGCCACGTTACATTTGTCATTTTAATAAAACAACTTTAAACTAAAATCCTGTCCTTTCAGCTCATGGTGACAACTGTACTTAGCACGGTTGCATTCAACGTTTAATTTAAATTTATTTGCAGGAACGACCCAATAGGCAGAGCCACTCATCGAACTCCAACACGTCAAACGCATCAACAATAGCTCACAATCCGCCTTCTAAGAGCCACATCGCCCGTAATCCCACAAAATCTCCAAAGGATCCCAACAATCGCTGGCAGAAATCAAAGAACAAAGTCCTGTACAGAGTATCAGAGCCTTTCAACGGACTGCACAGTAATTTTCTTTCCAGAATACATGACCATTACGCTTTTGGTAGAGTAATACCAGCTGTCTGCAACACAATTGGTCGTGATCCATCCCCATAAAGAATTGGAAAGCCAAGATTTCGAGCAATCTTTCTAACGATCCGAGTCAAATGCTACATAAGGCATGCCAGACAGATCTCCATCTAAAGCAGCAACTAAAGGAGTAGACGAAAAGTTGGCAAGAACCTGACCCATTTGGCCAAATCCAAGAATGACAACTGGTTCACTGACATTGGAATTTCTTTCTTCTGTGCTTTTTCATTTGTCTCAAACGTTGAATCAATTACCTCAGCAGCTTTGCGCCCAACGTCATTGAGAAAGGGGGTTAAGGCTATAGACAAAATAACAAATGTAATGAATAGCCTGTTCAACTCAAGTGGCAGGACTACAAGCTTATTTGCCGACAAAGCATTGAAAACCCCTCAGAAATTCCTTTCGGGATGAAGATCTGGAAAATAGATAGGCCGAAGTTGGTCTTCATTAGACAGAAAGTTACAATTGATATGTATCCAAGGATAAATTACCCACTGCATTGGTTCACGAGTGTGGTTCAGAATAAAACTTGAGCATATCATCATGTAATATGAGAACTCATTTCCTTGACTTATAAAACCAAGACGTGAAATCTCCAAAGCCAACCGTCCAAGTCCAGCCCCAGGAACCAAGCAATTAGGTGATCTTTCCCTCGAATGATTACTAAATTGTCGTTGAAGTTCTTCAAGAATTGGTTTGCAACACTGATTTCGTTCTGCCTCTCCCTCCGGAGCCCAATCTCGAACTATATTTCTTATAATGCACCAGACCTTATCAACATCAGCAGGAGAGGCATGAAGTCGAAATGCCAGATCCTTTCAATCAAATCCCATACAATTTATCTCTCCATTTGATGTCGGGTCTGAAGGATATGTTGAGTGATCATTAAAAATTTCTTCTATTGTCTGTCTCTGAAATGAAAAGGTATTTAAACAACGTTGCTCCTGTAGCACAACTTCTAATGCAATGCCAGTCAACATCTTCCTCTCTTTGACTCACTCCAAATTCGTCAAATTCAATGGGCAAAAGAAAATACATATTAGAGCTAACCCATAGGTTTTTCATTTCCATAAATTTTAAAACATTTTACCCATAATCCTCGATCCTTCTGATTGTCTATCTCGACATAAGAGCTTAGCAAACACTCCATTGAAGAGTGTTGCCTGAAAAACTTTGCATTCTTCAGCTGAAGTGCTTTTGCGCGTGGAGAATGTCAGATCAGTGCATCCACCAAACAATAAGCTTGTGGAGGCATTTTCAAGAATCTCTAAAGTCACCTATTACAGCATGATCTCACTTGTGTATCCCTCGGGCCATATTAGAACATAGGCACAAACTAGAAAGTGGATGACCCTAGCAGCATATCTTCTAGCTCTTTGAAGTCACGATATACAGGTTCAGTATGCCCCTGTGACAGTGCCAATCTACGAACCTTTGTCATATACCTGGTTGCTGCACTTATGATCTTGTCTTTTATTCCTTGATTAATAGAAGCAGTTTGCTCAAACGTTAACACCCCTTCGAGAATAAGAGAAGCACCAGTGGCACTTGTGCCCATTCTCTGTGCAAGGGCTGAAAGTGTCCACTCACGAAGAACTGTTAATACTGATCGAAGAAGTCGCAACCGAAGTGCTGGTGATGGCAAGATCGCTCCACTAAATAATAAGCGTTCATATGCACGATGTACTAGAGTAGGGAGGCGGAAATAATTAGGCATAGGCACATCCTCCGTTCAATTATCCTTCAACCGGTCCCAACACCACCAAAAGTTTGCCAGAAACTTTTCCTGAGATATTTCGAATCTTTCCTTTAGTTCTAGCAACATGGATAACCTTGAACTGTGATAAAGAATCCTCTAACTCTAGCATCTTCAAATATTCAAACATGATAGGAAATTCATTGGCTATATTGGTGTTGTTAGATGAAACTACATCTATGGCTGCCTCATACGATAAAGACAGAGAACTCTGATTTTTTCCAGCTGCTGAAACTGCACCAGCATGTTTGTTTTCTTCAAACTGTTATATTAGCAAAACATAAATGAAATTGAAGCAGATTGTCCAGTGGAGCTAGAAATGCGGGCTTGTTGGGCTCTTGCTCTTGCTAGCCACCAATTTGGCTTCTTTCTATAGTAATGCATGGTCTAGTCCTTGTTCATTAGCTGCGGAGAATGTAAATCCATTTCTAACTTTTGCAGGGATTGTCTCACCATCCACATCAAAAACACTGTCATTTGAAGAACTGTAGAGCTTTGGAACATCATGACAAATTACATATTAATGATTTCTTCTTCAAAACAGGGTTTTGAAGAAGAATCAATCTCACATTTGACTTGACAAGACGGAGTCTAACATCGGCTCCAATTGGGATGGCAGCTGCCGCTTCGTGGAGGTGCCAAGAACCGCAGAACTTTGGGAGAGCAGACAATGCCTCCACCCATTGGGCAATGGAGTCATCATCGACACAACTGAAACTGAACTCAAACTGATTTTCTCTCAAGACTAAAATGACTGAAAAAATGACTTAACAATCTTCAAGCAAACTAAAACAAGATGCTGCCCTTATGGCTGCTTATTTATTTACAAAATCTACTCTAATCTGTTGTACAAACAATAGATCAGGTAATACTGAAATGCCAGATTAGCCATTCAAGTAAACCTGAGAATGATGCCGCTCGAGCATGCTTCCGCCAGGACACAAATGTAATTGCTGACAGCCCTTCATGCACGTAATGAGCCTGGTCACGAACAAGACAGCCTGATCTATCAATCAAACTGAAAAACATGTCCATGTATGCTGCAATAGGATCACGGAAGCCAGACTCTGTTGGCTGCCCCAACTCTGCAATGCATACTTCCAGCTGCACATTGTCAATGTAAACATCTATAGGCAAGTCTACGATTTCTTGTTGCGAAGGAGGAAGGATTTCCAAGAACTTTTTAGGGTCTTGGAAATCATATGACTGAATCTGCTCATCTAAACATTGAATCTCCTTTTCAAGTTTTTCAACAATTAACTCACAGGCACCAATTTTAGCTTCAGGAGAGAACTCTGGAGATTTCAAACTTTGAAAGAAGTCACTGAAAAATTCTTCATTAGTTTCAATATCTACTAACCACTCTCTAACTCCGTTTAGAGCTTCACAAAGTGCAGGGTTTGCCACATACCCTACCATTGCATGAACAGATCAGCATGCATTGGAATGTCTGGATCGAATTGGAGTCGCCAGGTGAATGGTTCAGCCTGCATAAGTGTCTGACTGCTGTCCACCATCAGCATCAGATCTGCACCTTGATTACATGTACTGGGACAAGACAATCAACAAATTGAATGTTCTCCCCAGTATGGTCGCCAGTATGTTAGCGCTTGAAATTTCACCTCAGGCTGAGAAAGGTAAACCTCAAGGCAACATCAAACCATTTAGCCTCGTAGCTAGCCCTACGGGGCAGGAGAAGGCTCTCTCCGGTCTATCTCGATAAAATCTTCAATAGATGAGATGACCAATAAGGTAACACTGATATTAGGCTAGTAAACTGATAAAAAAGGGGTTTTTAATTAAATGACGGGGTTTTTCTGGGTGCATGGGCAAAATCACAGCTTGAACAGAGAAATATAATGAACAATCACAGATTATCGACTGAGGCAAGGTAGGCAAGAAATTTAACACCAAATCTAGATTTAAATGGGATGGCAAGACTGGTGAGGAGCTAAGGAGGGCAAACAATAACTTTGAATCCTCCTTAAACAGTAGAAAACATTAAATATTGAACAAACTTAAAAGCAGAGCATGGCAGGCATGAATTCTTACTTTAACACTTCATTTGTTCAATTAGAAATGATCATGTAGTGAAATGAAACATAACAGATCACATATGAAACACAAGAAAAACTTATGCTAAATTATCATACCACAGGAATCTTAGAAGTCAGAGTTGTGAAATTTCATTAAAAATCTATGTCAAAAACTGTACATGATAAGCTCTCTATTCTCCAGCACTCAGAATTCTCTCTCCCTAACCTCTTACACTCAGAGTTTACAATAAAAAAATACTATCTGTAGGAAACAGATCGACCCAAAACAGGGGCACTGTTTCAACTGACATTACAAAAATTAGAAAAGAGAACAACCTTCTCCTTGAAATTCTCTAATGACTAACTCAAAAAGACTAAGAACTGGAGCGCAGATCTCCACAGGATCAGGACTGAAGTTATTTTTAGTTTGCCACGTTACATTTGTCATTTTAATAAAACAACTTTAAACTAAAATCCTGTCCTTTCATCTCATGGTGACAACTGTACTGAGCACGGTTGCATTCAACGTTTAATTTAAATTTATTTGCAAGAACGACCCAATAGGCATAGCCACTCATCGAACTCCAACACGTCCAACGCATCAACAATAGCTCACAAGCCGCCTTCTAAGAGCCACATCGCCCGTAATCCCACAAAATCTCCAAAGGATCCTAACAATCCCTGGCAGAAATCAAAGAACAAAGTCATGTACAGAGTATCGGAGCCTTTCAACGGACTGCACAGTAATTTTCTTTCCAGAATACATGACCATTACGCTTTTGGTAGAGTAATACCAGCTGTCTGCAACACAATTGGTCGTGATCCATCCCCATAAAGAACTAGAAAGCCAAGATTTCGAGCAATCTTTCTAACGATCCGAGTCAAATGCTACATAAGGCATGCCAGACAGATCTCCATCTAAAGCAGCAACTAAAGGAGTAGACGAAAAGTTGGCAAGAACCTGACCCATTTGGCCAAATCCAAGAATGACAACTGGTTCACTGACATTGGAATTTCTTTCTTATGTGCTTTTTCATTTGTCTCAAACGTTGAATCAATTGCCTCAGCAGCTTTGCGCCCAACGTCATTGAGAAAGGGGGTTAAGGCTATAGACAAAATAACAACTGTAATGAGTAGCCTGTTCAACTCAAGTGGCAGGACTCCAAGCCTATTTGCCGACAAAACATTGAAAACCCCTCAGAAATTCCTTCCGGGATGAAGATCTGGAAAATAGATAGGCCGAAGTTGGTCTTCATTAGACAGAAAGTTACAATTGATATGTATCCAAGGATAAATTACCCACTGCATTGGTTCACGAGTGTGGTTCAGAATAAAACTTGAGCATATCATCATGTAATATGAGAACTCATTTCCTTGACTTATAAAACCAAGACGTGAAATCTCCAAAGCCAACCGTCCAAGTCCAGCCCCAGGAACCAAGCAATTAGGTGATCTTTCCCTCGAATGATTACTAAATTGTCGTTGAAGTTCTTCAAGAATTGGTTTGCAACACTGATTTCGTTCTGCCTCTCCCTCCGGAGCCCAATCTCGAACTATATTTCTTATAATGCACCAGACCTTATCAACATCAGCAGGAGAGGCATGAAGTCGAAATGCCAGATCCTTTCAATCAAATCCCATACAATTTATCTCTCCATTTGATGTCGGGTCTGAAGGATATGTTGAGTGATCATTAAAAATTTCTTTTATTGTCTGTCTCTGAAATGAAAAGGTATTTAAACAACGTTGCTCCTGTAGCACAACTTCTAATGCAATGCCAGTCAACATTTTCCTCTCTTTGACTCACTCCAAATTCGTCAAATTCAATGGGCAAAAGAAAATACATATTAGAGCTAACCCATAGGTTTTTCATTTCCATAAATTTTAAAACATTTTACCCATAATCCTCGATCCTTCTGATTGTCTATCTCGACATAAGAGCTTAGCAAACACTCCATTGAAGAGTGTTGCCTGAAAAACTTTGCATTCTTCAGCTGAAGTGCTTTTGCGCGTGGAGAATGTCAGATCAGTGCATCCACCAAACAATAAGCTTGTGGAGGCATTTTCAAGAATCTCTAAAGTCACCTATTACAGCATGATCTCACTTGTGTATCCCCCGGGCCATATTAGAACATAGGCACAAACTAGAAAGTGGATGACCCTAGCAGCATATCTTCTAGCTCTTTGAAGTCACGATATACAGGTTCAGTATGCCCCTGTGACAGTGCCAATCTACGAACCTTTGTCATATACCTGGTTGCTGCACTTATGATCTTGTCTTTTATTCCTTGATTAATAGAAGCAGTTTGCTCAAACGTTAACACCCCTCCGAGAATAAGAGAAGCACCAGTGGCACTTGTGCCCATTCTCTGTGCAAGGGCTGAAAGTGTCCACTCACGAAGAACTGTTAATAATGATCGAAGAAGTCGCAACCGAAGTGCTGGTGATGGCAAGATCGCTCCACTAAATAATAAGCGTTCATATGCACGATGTACTAGAGTAGGGAGGCGGAAATAATTAGGCATAGGCACATCCTCCGTTCAATTATCCTTCAACCGGTCCCAACACCACCAAAAGTTTGCCAGAAACTTTTCCTGAGATATTTCGAATCTTTCCTTTAGTTCCAGCAACATGGATAACCTTGAGCTGTGATAAATAATCCTCTAACTCTAGCATCTTCAAATATTCAAACATGAAAGGAAATTCATTGGCTATATTGGTGCTGTTAGATGAAACTACATCTATGGCTGCCTCATACGATAAAGACAGAGAACTCTGATTTTTTCCAGCTGCTGAAACTGCACCAGCATGTTTGTTTTCTTCAAACTGTTATATTAGCAAAACATAAATGAATTTGAAGTAGATTGTCCAGTGGAGCTAGAAATGCGGGCTTGTTGGGCTCTTGCTCTTGCTAGCCACCAATTTGGCTTCTTTCTATAGTAATGCATGGTCTAGTCCTTGTTCATCAGCTGCGGAGAATGTAAATCCATTTCTAACTTTTGCAGGGATTGTCTCACCATCCACATCAAAAACACTGTCATTTGAAGAACTGTAGAGCTTTGGAACATCATGACAAATTACATATTAATGATTTCTTCTTCAAAACAGGGTTTTGAAGAAGAATCAATCTCACATTTGACTTGACAAGACGGAGTCTAACAGGGGGCATTGGAACCAGATCTCTCCTTCATGAGCTCTTATGAGTTGTGATCGAAAATGAGGATAGTTCCTTGTCTTGTCTTAAGCTCGTTGAAAAATGAAACAAGGAGTATGAGGACAGTTCCTTGTCTTGTGTCAACCTCGTTAAAAAATGAAACCAAGGCTATGAGGATAGTTCCTAGTCTTGTGTCAACCTCGTTAAAAAATGAAACCAAGGAACATGAGCATAGTTCCTTGTCTTGTGTCGTCGAGCCCCTCACCCATCGGAATGAGTGAGTGACTCCGTCGATGGCGGCCTTGATAGTCGAGTGTGCTTTCCTTGATGCTTATTGGGTGGTGGGCATCAGAATGAGTGAGTGACTCCGTCGATGGCGGCCTTCTAATCTCCACCCCTGCTATAGAGTGCCAGGTAAGGACACTGGAAAATGTAGTATCGAAAGTCATTTAAGTATCTGTTTTTTCTAGGCCGGTCCGGAGAAATATCCCAATCCCATCTTCCCTTCGTTCTTTTGAACGTGAAAGAAGAATCTTTCTTCTTTCGTATCGATCCTTTGTAGCTCATTAAAAAATGAAACAAGGTCCCCTGGAGAAAATTTCCAAGTCGAGTCTTTGATTGGATCTTGTACAATCCCAATCGAGTCTTTCACTTGATCTCGTAAACGAACCTTCATTCCATCCACCTGATCGCCACGAGTAGTCTACTTAAGTGAATGTAATTAAGCTTGGGGGGCATGCACCTAGTGCTAAAGTTAAGTTTCCCTGTAGGTTATGTGAAGGGAATCACCCCATTCACCTTTGTCCCTATCTGGACGAAGCCAAAAAGTGTTGGATAACCGTCCTGCTTCACCGCAACGACTTCCATCTGGTTACAGAAGACTCTCCCTTTCATCATGCTGGGGGCATGTAAACTAATCTCAAGCATAGTTTTTCATTTTAATCTTGTTTAAAAATAAAACTGAATCCAAACATAGTTTTTCGTTTCAATCTTGTGTAAACATGAAAATGAATCAAAGCATAGTTCCCTATGGTTCAAGCTTGTGTAAAAATGAACCCATTTACATTTTAACCCTCGTGATTTCCATTCTATCAGCCTCTTTCGTCAGATGAGCCTTGGTTGTTTTCATCCCATCGCCACCATCCCTTTGGCCGATCATATGCTTTCACTTGGTTGTTTTACCCTTTTTGAGGAACAATTGCAATGAGTGGTCTTATTACCTTGCCTCTTCACATAGATCAACATGTTTTGAGAAGTTCCAACATCACCGGAACCAGTTTCTATCCTAGACACCACTCGTTTCTCAAAATGGAGTCCTCTTTAAGCTCTTTTCAGACTCTCTAAACATGAAAATATTGTCGAGTGCTTGTCATTTCCAGCTCATTAACGGATTGGAATTGATATCTACTCAGTATAAGTTTAACCCTTTTTCGGGCTGAGATAGATTAACTACGAAAAAGGAATATGTTGATTGAACATGGTCAATAGGTTCTCTCTCGTATTGTTTTATGCTTTTTCAGACTTAAGAGACAAATCTACGAAAAAGAACTTTTGGAGTTTCCTTTTCGTCCCTTTTCAAACTCTCTAAACATGAAAAGGACCAAGTTATCTTTGTCGTTAAACTCGTTAAAAACATCAAATAGCGACAAACTTGTCCATCTAGACAAGACCGAGTTTCACCTTCGCTAGACTCGTTAAAGCATCAAATAGCGATGGATTCACTCGAAGGGTGGAACTATACAACAAGCATATGTTATCCTCCTCAAACTTGATAGAAATAAAGAGGTACTGGTAAGTAATGACTAGGGAAAATGGGAAAAAGGGGAAAACACTTTATGGTAGCAAGTCACTCTTGAACATGACACTTTCACCTCATCACCATGACTATGTGGGTTGGGTCATTCAGCTTGATGGTTATCACACTGTTGGTTTATCATACCATCCATTACTTTGTTTTGGGTCAATGCTACCAATTCATTTTAGTGTCGCCGACATGTTCAAGAGAAGTCATTCAGTTCAAACTTCATCCTTTTCAATACCGTAAACCTTCATTTTCATGACCGCCATTCCTAAAAATTTTGTCGTTAGTCGATTTTCATCTCCAAAATCATTTACCTCGTTTCGAGTCGTTGATGTGGGATACATCAAGGCCCTCCTGTGATGAGTTGCTTCTTGTCGACATCAGCACATTATCCAAGAAGTTGACTTAGAAACACCCCTTCAGTACCTTGAGGCTTACATGCATCAATACCGGGTTTCTCTCTTCCGCCAATAGGTTGACATCACTGGCCTTCAACCAAAATACTTTGAATGGTGTTCGACATCAAATCATTTATTCACACCATGTGAAATGTACTGTAGTACCTTGAGGGTCATCATCATTATCGGTGATTCCTCTCACATCTGTTAATGGATTACATCATTGACTGGTAATCAGTCGATGTCTTCCCATGTTCGACTTCAAATCATCTATTCACATGGTTAGACTCGTACTTGAGTGAAAGATTGAACGAGAATGAAGACCCCAGATCTAGTTTCATCCATCTGGGCTGCGATATTTTTAGGAGTACTAAATCAAATGTACAATGGCCTTACATTCATGGTCATCCATTCATGGGTCTATATCTATTGACGAATATATTTGTACATGTAATGAAAGTTTATAAGTTGAGCATGGGTATGCCTTCCCTTAGCAAGTTCATGAAAAAAAAATCAAATTATCATGATATATGTATTGTAATTGATGCAGGTCACCTTCCACTTCGAAACCTCCTCTCCACATAGTAAAGTATTTCACTCGACATACATATTTACGACTTCATGCTTTAGGGGGAAATTGTTACAGATCCATTTGGGCACATCAACCCCGACTTACATATCAGTCCTATTAAGGCCCATCAAACCCTAATTCAGTTGTTACATGCCCTAATGAAGTCAACCATCAGAATGCCTCCTTCCCAAGAGATTCCATGATTGAAATCATCCAAAAACTGCCTCTAAGAAGATCAGCGCATGCAGGCCTTTATCAGGGTGCACTGCAGTGCAACCCAGTACACTGCTAGGGTGCATTACAGCACACTTGAGCCCTCTTTGGCCTACGTTGGGCGAATTTGAGTGAAATATGCATTGGGGTTTGGAATATTCTTATCCATAGGATGCCTCTAGAAGTTTTCCAAGGCTATCCACTCCTTTGGGCTCGAAATTGAATGAGGGAGGGAGTTAAGGAACATCAATCCCTTTATCCCTTCCTCCATGGAACTAAATCCAAAGTTTGGGAGGGCATTCATTATCACCATTTATGGCATAACTTCCTTCATTCACCTATAAAAATACCACTCATCTAAGTGATCAGGGGCTAAAAATCATTGAATTGTAGGGAGATGTTGTTAGTATGAGACTTGAGTTGGTTTCAAGTATTGTAATGATGTCAAAATGTCTTGCTTGTTATGAGGAGAGGATGGGATTGAACTGGAGGAGTGACACTGAATCAAGAAAAATGGGTTGTAACTCTTCCTTTTACTCATAAAGTGTTCAAAGCTTTTTACATATGTTTGTATTGTTTATTGATGCTTTCATATGTGTATTATGTACTTGATTCCATTCTATGTTTAACCAATAGATCATTATCATATGCTTTGATCAGTTTTTGTCTTCTGTATGTGTGCAGGTACTTTTCAAGTGGATTAAGTATGGAAAGGAGCGACAGAATTGGTCAAGGGAGATAAGGAGCAAGTGAAAGCTTCAAGTAGGCTTCTTTATTGTCTTATTTAATCTATTGGTTATATAAAAAGTAGAGAATGCTTTGCATTGTTGTTATAGACTTAGCTACTAGTCTAGGGGTTTAAGCGTTTATCCGTAGACACTAAAACTTCCCAAAACAAGATCATCGGGCATCTATTATTGAGATGGATGATAAGCTTTGTGATCAAGTTGTTTCTATTTTGATTCACCCTAGATCTAATTATAGTTATGTAAGTCCTAACCTGGTGGATAAGTGTAGTTCGAATAAAGAAGTGCATGCAAAATCTTGGTTACTGTAGTTTTTACATGTACAAAGAAGAGATTCCATCATTGGGTAAGAGCTCATAAATTTGAATTGAATGGTATGCCTACCTCAACACATTTGAATGTACTATTGTTGGGATCACATAGTATGCTTTTGGGTATGGACTAGTTATATCTTCACAGGACTAAGGTGCACTACTATGACAAATCTATTGAATGCTTGGATGACAACGAGGAACAAAGAATATTGCAGGGTAAGGAGAAAGGCACATCATTTAGAATGGTGACCGCTATGCAGGAAAAGTGTAGTCGCAAAAAAGGGCGTGTGTTATTTGTAGTGAATATTTCTAGTGAAAGGTAAGGATGTTGAGGATGCACAAGTTATGAAGAGGTACTCGATCTTGCAACAATTTTAGGATGTGTTTCCAATAGAGATTTCAGAGTTGTCGCCTCACAGAGAAGTGGACTTCTCTATTGAGTTGGTACCAAGGGTAGTTAATATGAAAATGGAGGAGAACTTATCCTCTCAAAAACTGACATCCTCTAACGCTTTGCAAGTAAACAAAATGGGTCTTAAAAGGTAAACAAGTTTCACAACCTCTTCAAAATGGTGAGTTTAAGTTTTCACATGAACTTGAAAAAGAAAACATTCACATGCAACTCAAAATGACAAACATGAAGAGAAGAAAGCAACATTTGATGACGGAGTTCACCACACTTGGGTTACATCTTCGGGCTTGCTCAAATAGCTAAACCACTCTATTGATTTCAATGGAAAATGAGTACATACAAATTGTTGAAAATAGAGTGGCTTGTTTATCCTACAAAGAAACATTCTCCTACAAAGAATTCTCACTCATAAAAATGACTCCCTACAACAAGTCATGAAAAGGTCAACATAAAAAGGACTCACACATCAGCTCCTTGTACTCCACCTAAAATCTAAGCATAAAAACATATTATCATTATCGGTGAGTAGTCTCGCATTTGTTAACAGTATACATCAATGACCAGTAATCAAACAATTTCTCACATGGTCAACCTCAGATCATTCATTCTCGTTGTGTATAAATGTACCGCAGCGATTGGTGAAGACCTCGGGTTGCATCAGCATGTTTTGGTTCTCTTGTCAGTTGCTTCTGTTGCTACTAGTTGACACCATCCACCTTATATGTTGCAATTCTTCACAGCGACATCTTATATGCTAGCATCCGAGTTGCGATGTAGTATCATTTTATTCCATCATGTTCATTTGGTACTATTGGGATCAATTTTTGACATCAGTGATCAGCTTCATCCTTCAGCATCATTGATCGTCTTCTTATATGTGATATTCATACATGTACTTTTTCGATCATGATGAGATGATCCATTATGTAATTTCAATTCCTTTATACTAGTATACATATTGGATCCACTTGTACTTGATATGCAGACATGCTTTACTTTCTTTGAGCATGGGTATGCCCGCCTCAAACAATAGTTTCTTTCTGATCTCTTTTGATGGCTTGGCAGGCTGAATTCTGGTGAAGTCCTTCTCAGTATCGGCATGATTCTTTCCATACACTTAATACATTTCATCCATCATGTACCCCTTCTGACCTCATATATTAGGGGGCATATGTTATAGCACCATTTACCACTCTTGGTATATATGATGCTTTGTTTATGGCCTAGGGCAACCCCTCCTTCCAAACTTGGTCCAAATATATAAAAAACAATGTTTTATTCCTTGTATGCTACTTTTCCCTAAGATAAAACCATGTACACATGGGTCAGTCAATACCTAACTCGCGTATATGTATTAAAACACTTAAAAAATTAAATTTCCATAATTTTGGGCAGAGTTCATGGGTTTTACTTGTTGATTACCTCCTATTTCCCGTGGCCCAACTGTTTCCCAAATAAAAAACTAATTGGGAGAGGTATAAATAGACCTCTATGGGAAGGCCTTAGAGGAGAGGAGAAGAGATAGAGTTATTATACTGAGATTATCCCTAACTGATTCTGATGAATCCCTATGCCTCATGCACTTCCACAAGCTTCAGGAAACCCTTGTTTCCTTGATAATAGATATCCTTCCTTTTTCTTGAGATATCATGGTGTTGGTGATGGAAGAAGATTGTTGAAGGCTAGGATAGGACGAATCCAGAGGACGGTTCCACTTGGAGCCAGAGAAAGACTCTGGTGAATTCTCTTCATGTTGTTTATAACTTACTGGAATAAAAGAAATGTTGTGTTGTTTCCAAAATTAACTATGTCTATGCATCAAATTATGTTTTAATTCATATATGAATGTCATTTTGATGTATGATCAATCATTTGTTTATATGATATAAACCCAATTTCTTGAGTATGCTTTACTTCTATACTATTATGTATGTTCGAATTGAATGATTTTCAAGTTTGAAGAACATCAGGAGTTGCAAAGGGTCTAAACCCTGTGGGACCTACTCAAACGAAAGAAATCTGGGTACGGTCACTCTTATGTAGTTTGATAATATAAGCATCTTGCCTGAGCTGTTTGAGTATTTCTTGTTGTAGTTTGCTTTTGCTCTGTTGGGGTTCTAACCCAAAGCCCTAGGGTGCTTTCACTCGAAACACTCAATGTGCTCTGCTATTGAACCCTTTTGTTTGAGATTTATCAATTGGCTAAGAAGTTTTTTCTCTTTGTATCCTCATAATGTGCTATCATTTCCTCCATGAAAATTGACTAGGTGAAAATTGGTTTATGAGAACAAAGCCCTCTATACCATACAAACTGATTCGGTTCTAAATATAAAGATGCAATACATACCTTTTGTGGCGGTTGCACATCATGTAGATCAAAATATTGCTCCATCTGTAGTATCCAAGTTACCGGATCCTTGCCATCAAACTTCCTCATATCTATATTTGGAATATGGTGGGTCTTCAATACAACGTTAGAGTCTATGAAATCATGATTAACATTTCTTTTTTTCTCGTCATGAGTTTCCTCTACGACCTTTTCACCATTAGGAAGCCTTTCTTGTAGTGACTTTGTCCTACCTTCCTTCAAACCTTACATGTCTTTCTTCAAATCTTCCATGTTGCCATTCAAGCTTTCTTTTATACCATTGATATTATTGATCATATCTTCTATCACATTCTCCAAATCATCCCTCCAATTTTGCTTACTAGGTGTTTCTATTTTCTTCATTCGAGTCATTCTTTTTCTTGCATTTAGGAGCTTAATATTGGATCTATTATATCTCTATCATTTTGGATCTCCAAGGTCTGGAATTTTTTCATGTGGTATCACTCTGAGTCCTTTTTATAACACTACAAGTCTGATCAATATTGGATTCTTCAAGAAAGAGTTATGTCCAATCTCCCGCGATAACCTGATTATAGACTGGTTCAGTAGAGCAAACTTGTACGACGTGCCACGTGTCACTTTTTAGACCTTCGACCCTGAAAATGATACCCAAAAAACTAAATTCAATCGTATTTATGTCACTTTTTACAAAATTTGAATCCAATGTTCAGAGAGAAAGTTAGGACAATTTTCCCAAGGTCACCCTTTTGAGATCAAATTCGGGAGCCTGCAAAAACCCTAACTTCCTCAATTCATATCTCCGCAAATATAGCGATACAAAATCTCGGACAAAATGGGTTGTAATTTCAGCTTCTGAAGCTTCGTAGAAAAAAAAGTATAGCGAAAAGTCCATGATGACCTATTTGAAGTAGCAAATCCCTAGAATCCAAAGCTCTAATACCAAATGTTATGAAACCAACTCACAAAATAGAAGAAAATATAGATCAACGACTTCAAAATCAGCCTCTTTAAGGAGGAAACCTCGTTTAAATTACACAAATGAACAATTCTTGGATGATACAAATGACAAGACCTCCTTTATATATATAGAAATCTAAGGGGTCACAATATAATCAGAGCCGACATAACAATAATAATGTAAGGGCAAAATAATAACAATACTGGGCTTCTATGGGGCACAATAATAACAATATGGGGACTACATGGGCATAACAATACAATAAGGGGGTTGCACTAATAACAATAAGGGGCTACACTAGTATTATAGGGACCTAACAAAGGTTGGGTCAGCTCATCATCAATTTGAGTAAGAAAAGGATTGTATTGCAAAATACAAAAAATAGGGAGGTTGGTAGTCCCATAGACTAATTTTAGTCTCATGGATGTTAAAATATCATTCATTCATTCATTTTATGATTTTCATCATCCATCACCACCAACGACCTCCCCAGCGAGCCCTCACCCTGGATCCTAACACTCCCTGATTTCCATGATTCATTGTTTTTAGGATGATATGCTCTCATCATAACAGGTGTTCAAGTCACAAAATACCTATAATTCTATAGTGCTAGCCACGCCAAGTCATCTGGTGGGTTAGGGCGCCAAAATTATCTACATAATGGGAAAAAATAGATGGATTTCAATGCAAGAAAGGAATTTGTATTATTGAAGGACATTCGGCAAAAATACCAGATACTCCAGCTCACAAATGGATCATAGCTTCCTCAACTAATAATTATGCTTATTGTGACATTCAACACAATTCAATAACTTAGATCCAAATCATTAAAGAAAGAAAAGAATTGTGGAAAATATGAAATGAAATAAAATGATATTTTAACATTTACAAAACTAAAAATAATTTATGGGACATCTACTATGTTTTCTCTGTCGGAGATAGAAATAGAAGGCCCTCTTTTTCTTTTCTTTTCTTTTTGTTAAGTTTGTGTGAACAAGGAAACCTAAAATTATACCCTTAACTAAGTCAATAACTTGATCGAGTAGTTTTGATCAAATTAGTTTACCTAGGATACTTGCCACTGAAACTTTATATGCACAAGGATTTTTTTTAATTGTAACACCGAGATATATAAGGTTTAATTGAAACATTTTTCATTCAAATTGGCCATGAAATCACTTATCAAATTAGTAATTCAGCTATACTTGAATTCTACATTCGTCATAAATTTCGTTGGTTAAATTTTAAGTTTTTGCTTACTTAACTGTATTTACATTTAAACCCAATCCCTATTAAATTCTTCATATTGTGATAATATTTTGCATTTGAGGTTCATTAATACTAGGGAGTGTTTATCTGAAATCTTTGTCTCTTCACCACATCAGTGTTCAAGAATGAATGATGTCAGAGCTCCTATCATGTTATTTTGTGGACTCTCGTCTTCATTATGTACAATGTCTCATGTTTCATCTTTCACTATTTCTTCTTCCATTTTGTCTACAAGCGCTAGAGAGGATTATGCTTCCTACCATATCTATAGGGTGCCAATAAAACACCGAATCAATGTCTTACAGGCTTCTACTTCACTTTTTCCCCTCATGCACATCAACTTATATTCTATGAACATTTGATCAATCATTTTCCTTATTTAACCTGAGCTTAAATCATCAATGTTCCATTCTTTATGAGCATCATAGAATAATGTTTGGGACTCGGGAAACTTGTCTTTACCGCTCAAATCAGGAGCAGGATACCGAGAGTATTGGCTAGGTAGTAGCTTATAAATTGGAAATAGATGAGAATCAGATGAGGATTCTAGTTTTTCTGTTTACAAACTGGGAAATTTATCTACAGAATTCTGGATAAAATGTATTGGTACAGGATGCCAAAATAATAGTGACGAAGGGAATAATGAACTCACTTAATTTAGAGTTAACGACTCCTCCATACAAAGTTGTGCATGTATCTGATATAACTAGGACACTTGACCTACACCGAAGGAGTATAACAATCTAAAGATTTTGTACAATCATGGATTCTCTATATAAAGCTGTGTTTTTAAGACATGTATCTGTGTTGTAATTTCATGCAATCGATGTAAGGAGTTTGATTCCAAAAATTTGTATATATATATATATATATATAGTATATTTATAGTGATAAAAACTAAGACGTAGATTATCTCAGTTACTAAATCTATGAGAGAGGGAAGCTAAATACACAAGGAACAATGAAAAGGTATAAATGTTGTAGAGTATAATGATGTTCCTAATATTTTCAAGAAATCATTACTTCTATCCCTTTCCCCTACATTACATTCCTATTGTTGTTGTAGAAATGCTAACACTTAATCAATATTCCTGTGTATTTTTACTATGGTATGAATATTTGAAATGGTTTTAATTGTCTCCTTCTGAACGAATCAAAATTTGCATCAATGACATGAATCATTGCAATGGTACCATCTCTTCTAAGAATTTTTGGTGATTACTTGCAATAATTGTCAACACGCAAAAGGTACCATTTCACAATCCTCATAAACAAGCAATATTCCCAAGCCCGTGAACCAGATTGTAAAAAATATCACAATCACAAAAATACAAAGTGATGATTTGAATCCATTATGAGAATTTAATTTTTCCTATCATTGAATTTCGGGGTTTGGCTGAGGTTCATCACATAACAAAGAAAACCATTCTAAAAATAATGCATGAACAATCCCCCTCACTTCGAGGCTCGGTCTCTCCTAGACCTATTTCATGATTAGAGCATCCACAATAAAGTATCGATGTTGGGAACACCATGGATGTGCAATGAGAGATGGAAATACATATGTTAATAGCAGGACATTTTATGAATTATTTTGTAAATTTTACAGGGTAGAGGACATGTTTATAATCTTGGAATTGAATTAGTTAAATAGAAGGGATCTAGTTTCAGGTAAAGAATAACTTAGTATTATAAATGCTAAGGATAAGTGATCTAGACTTATGAAAGAACGCAACAAAATATAGATATACACATAAACATAAAGATGCAAAAGAAATAAAACTTTATTTCATTAATATCGAAGAACTGAAATATGCTTACATACAGAAATGGAAATAAACTAGCTCGGGCGATGGCAGCTTGTCTCTGAGAAGAGATGTGGCTGCTACATGCCTCTGAACTATGTTAAAATGAGGCTCAAGTTCATTTTTATTATTGAACAACAAGGGAAACCCCTAAACAACCAAAACCATAACCCTGGGAGATGGAATGCCAAGATTTTGTGGGCCCTGTAAGGGTTAGTTGGGAAACCAACTTCGCGGGGTCGTAACTTGGTCATATTATCTCTGTTTGGCACGTAGATACCTCATTGTATTTCCCGCAAGCCCATGTCCATAAGCAAGGGCTTGCTAAGGACCTCAAAAAAACGTCGTTTAGGAGGTCAAAACTACTCCAGAAGTTCAGGACCCAAAAAACTACTAAAAATAGTTAATGCTGCTACAAACAAGGAAACTAATGAAACTGACTAGAGGTCTAAGTGGAATAGACAGGTGGTCACCAATATCCACCTGGATCATTTCTCCCTCCTTAGGAAGTAATGGTCCTCATTGTGTGCATAGCCTCCATGAGGTGAGGAAATTTTTGTTGAACCTAGTCCTTGGTGAACCACTTGACCTAATGAAGGAATTAGCCTGCTTTGACAACTCGATATAGCCATATCCTCTGTTGGTGAGTGTTCTTGATCTGCGTGTCCATGATTCAATTAGTTGTGGCCTGTTTCATGCAGTCTAGGTTTAACTCTATTGGTGTGAGTTGTTCTGCAATGTCGGATGTGTCCAGCAATGGTGTAAAGTATGGTTGAAGGTGGTCCACATTGAATACTGGGTGCAAGCCAAGGAACAGTGTAATTTTGAGCTTGAAGGCATTATCCTCTACAACCTTGGTAATATCATATGGCCCATATAGGAGTGGGCGAAGCTTCTGGTGGGGCACAACGAGTCGTTCCTTCTATGGATGTAACCAAATTTGTCGCCCACCTGGAACTTGTGTGCCACCCGATGTTGATCATGTCGTTGCTTGTACTTGGCATTGGCTATATCCAATATGCCATGGACCTTTTAGTGGATGTGTTGAATGTGCTAAATGAAGTTTTTAGCCATGTCCACTTCGGACTGGAGATGAGACAAATCTACCTAAGTAGCTACAAATGATATGGCCACATAAATGGGACATAGTGGTTGGAATCTCAATCCCACCTGAAAGAGGTTGTGGCTAGTTGAGCTATGGAGGGCTTTGTTGTAGATGTGTTAGACATAGGGGAGGATTTTATCCCATATGCATGGATGCTTTGAGTTGTACATAAGCAGAATGTGTATGATCATCCTGTTGACGACCTTTGTTTTGCCATCAATTTGGGGGTGGAAAGTCATGGACTTTATGATCTTGGTATCCAACATTGACCAGAGACTTGACTAAAAATTACTTAGGAACCTATTGTCACGATTTGAAATAATGGACCGTGGGATCCCAAAGTGTACCCATGCCCATTCAAAGAATACCTTAGCAGTGGCTTATGTTATACTCTTCTTGCAGGCTACCAGAATGGCCATCTTAGAGAATATGTCAACATCCATGAAAACACACTCGTTCCCATGCTTAGTAGAAGGAAGGCCCGACATGTAACCCATGGAGATGGATTCCCAAGGTCGACTAGGAGTAGGAAGAGGAATATATAGGCCTTTCTTCTTGATGGTCGATTTTTCAATGGCACAAGTAGTGCAGGATCTAACGTACTTCCCAACATCCTCTCAAAGGTTCGGCCAATAAAAATACTTCTACAGAACTGCCACTGTTTTCCCTACCCTGAAATTTCAAGTGACCCGACTGTAGTGCACCTCTCAAATCATCTTGGCATGCTCACTTGAAGGAACACAGAGGTGTCCCAAGTGGCATAACAATGCATCCTGGATGTAAAAATTTGGAGCTTTCTTACCTTCTAGGAGCGTCTGGTATGTGTTACCGAATTTTGGATCTCTCTTGTAAAGATGTGGCCACCCCGCAGTCTCGTTCCCACAAGAGTCGAGCATAGTGATCAGTGTCGTGACCGAAAGTCGACTAAGGCAGTCTGCAACATTGTTGGTGCTTCCGTTCTTGTACTTAATGTTCAAACGGAACTTTTGCAGGTATGTGGACCATTTCTGATGGTGATTGTTCTGCCACTTCCCTTATGTTTGTATGAACTACAAGATTCAATGGTCTGTGTGGATGACCATTTCCTTCCCCATAATGTAATGCTTCTACTGTTAACAAGCTTGCACAATGGAATACATCTCTTTGTCGAAGGTGGGATACTTTCGGACTTTCTTTGAAAGTGTCTCACTGCAATATGCCATTGGATGGCCCTACTGAGTAAGAATTGCACCAATAGAATAGTCAGAGGCATCTATCTCGATCTCAAATGGTTGCTACATGTCTAGTAATGTGAGCACTAGTGTAAAGTAGAGGCAATTATTCAACCCAGAAAATGTCTTCTATTAGGATTCAGGCCAAAATAACTTTTCTTTTGCTCCTCCCTTAGTGACTTGACTCAAAGGCCAAGTAATATGAGAGAACTCCAACTCGAACTTGTGATAAAAGTTGGCAAGACCCAAAAAGCTATAGAGCTCTGTTAGAGTGGTTAGGGTTGGCCAATCCCGAATGACTTGTATCTTGGCTGGGTCCACATGCAAACCCCTCTCATCAATGATGTACCCCATATATTGAACCTAAGTCATACCAAAAGTGCATTTCTCCAAATTGGCACACAACTTGTGTTGCCGCAAGGTTTGGAGGACCTGTCAAATATGGTGGAGGTGCTCTTTTCAACTCTGTTTGAAAATTGGAATTCCATCCAAATACACCACCACGAATGAGTTGGTGAAGGGTCACAAGATGTCGTCCATCAGCCTCATGAAGGTTGTGGGGGCATTCATCAACCTGAAAGGCATGACTGACCATTTGAAAAGGCCCTCCTTGGATTTAAAGGAAGTCTTCCACACATCGTAGGGTTCAATCAGTACCTGGTGATAACCAGACTTTAAGTCCATATTGCTGCAATATTTGACCCCTTGAGTTGATTGAGAAGGTCATCAATTTGTGGGATTGGATATGTATCCCAGACAGTGATATTGTCTAGCGCGTGATGGTTAATACATCATCTCCAGGTCACGTCCTTCTTCTGTACTGACATGATCGGGCTCCCACAGGGTGATGAACTTGGCATGATATGCCCTTTCTGCAATAGCTCCTGAATCTCCCTCTTGATTTCATAGTTCTCCATAACAAAGCATCGATAGATCATTCCATTGGGTAGCGGCGCACCCAAGGTCAGATTGATGGAGTGCCTGAACTGATAGTGTATAGGTACCCCTATGGGTGAGGTGAAGATCTCCCTTTACTCCTCCACGACCTTGTCCATCTATTTTTGTTGTGTAGAGGAGCCTGTTTGGAGGTCGTGACCACAATATTCTTCTTTCCCTGAGGGAGAATCATAAGGAAAACAAATTTCCCGGTCTAGGAAATGATATTACTACATTACTTCGCAATGATCAAAGAAATGGAGGTAGGTGGTGTTACCTCTAGTATCATGTACAAATTATCGTCCAAATTAATAATAACAATGTGAGGCCTAGAATCATACACAGCATGTCGCTTCCACAAGTATGGTTGGCCTAATAATACATCACAAACTTCAAGAGGAGCAACATCACACAATACCTCATTTTTGAAGGGTTTGATGATGTAGGGAAGGCAACACTATTGACTAACACGGAGATCTTGCCCTTTGTGTAGCCACCTAATGGTGTATGGTTGGGGTTGTGGTGTGGTCTGTAGGCCCAACCGCTTCATGAACTCTACTGAAATGAGGGTCTTTTGGCTCCCATTGCTGACAATGAACTACAACAGAGAACCCTTCATCCACATCTATGAGAGGAAGTGTCGCTTCCCCTCTCCTAGATCTTCAGGATCATCCTTATGGATCTTGGTGGTGGGAACAGTGGCGCTAGGCTCTGCATTGATAATCTGCTTCCCTTTGTCATTCTCCTTGTTAGTTTCTGACTCAGAGCTGGAACATGCACATGATTCAGAAGCCTTCAGCTCATCCACTAGTGATTGCTTCGTTCATAACTCACTTGTGTTGTGAGTGGGACTCTTATGGAACTCACATCATTTCCCTATGTCCTTCTTTATATTCGTGGTGTTGTTCTTTTCTTTCGGCTTTGGCGAGTTGTCCTTGGTTTCCCCACCTTGGATTTTTCCTTTTTTCTGTGGTTTGGGGGCGTCTTTCACTTGCTTTGGATTCGCAGATCCAAAGTCTTTCTTCTTCTGTTTAAATTTTTTCTCGATCTTGACAGCGTATCGATAGGCGACGCCAAGCGATGAGATGTCTAAGAGCTCCATATGTTCCTAGATGTACTTGTGTAGACAGTTGTGGTACTTGGGTACCAAATGGCTCTCTGAATCCTTGATACCCAACCTCGTGCGAAGGGTATGGAAAACATTTGTGAACTCTGGCACATCTTGGTCCCTTCCCTAACATAGCATAGTCTACTTTATGTATTTATCTTTATAGCTCCTGAGAGTGTAATATTGTTCCTTGATGGCATATCAGAAATAATTCCAAGTGGGTGTGGATGAAAACAACGAGGATTCCCTCTCATCCTTTTGTTCACAGTAGGTTTCCCACCAGTCCTTGACATGTGGGGCAGCTTTGAGGAGTACAAAAGTAATCTTTTCCCGATTGGAAAAGTCATGAACTGAAAAATATCCTTCCAATAGATTTAACCATCTATATTTGACTCATATATCTAGCCTTCAAATATGGGAATTTCAAAGTTAACTTGTACCTTAAAAGGAGTGGTGCCTCCAAAGTGGCTTCTGGATGAATATGCATCGCCTGTGGGTAGCCACCCAAGGATCTGGGCAAAGTTATCCATCATCGCTCCTTTGTCACTTGAAGGCTTCCTCAAGCAATATTTTGAAAGGATATCCTACCCCCTTGTATTTATTTTCTTCCGCCATGGAAGGTCGTTGAGTTTTGAGAGGTTGGTCTTGCAAAGTTTCAACCAGTTCGAGCCCTAACTCCTTATACCCTGACCTCGTTCTGGACATGCAAACAAAAACAGAGAAAGAGTAGGCCACTCTGATACCACTAATCTGGACTTATGCAAGAACACACAAAAATATAGATATACATATAAACACAGAGATGCAATAGAATAAAAATTTGGTTCATTAATATCAAAGAACTGAACTAAGCTTACATATAGAAATGGAAATAAACTAGCTTGGGTGATGGTAGCTTATCTTTGAGAAGAGATGTGGCGACTACATGCCTATAGAATGTGTTACAATGAGGCTCAAGGGCCTTTTTATTATTGAACAACAAGGAAAAACCCTAAACAACCAAAACCCAAACCCCAGGAGATGGAACACCAAGAGTTTGTGGGCCTCATTGGGGTTAGTTGGGCAGCCAACTTCCCGGGGTCGTAACTTGGTCATATTATCTATGTTTTGCATGTACAATACCTCGTTGGAAATATATCTATGAGTAATACAGGATTTTCCACATGCGCCTGCCCTTGCCTATAGTTATGGGCCTACTGTGAACCTCAAAAAAATGTCATTTAGGGGGTCAAAGCTGCTCTGGAAGTTCAGGACCCACAAAACTACTACAAATAGTAAATGTTGCTACAAGCAAGGAAATTGATGAAACCGACTAGAGGTCTAGGTGGAATAGGAGGGTGGACACAAATATCCACATGGATCAATAACATATTGTTAACGAAATATAAATGTTAAGGATAAGATATTATAAATGTTAACGAAATATAGAGACAATCCTAAGATATTGTATTACCAAGAATGAGACAAATTAATAAATTTTGTTTGGCATTCATTTATCCATGAACAATAAATATAAGTGAATCAAATAATAAACTACACATCAATATTCAATACACAACACTTTAAGGTTAATCCATCCATAATTCGATTATACAATTTGATGCAATACAATAAACATGTAGTGGAAATTTATGTAACCCAAAGTATTGTTCACCAAAGGGATGGAAACTCAACTTGACTTTGTTGATTCTTATGTTGTCTTGTGGTTGTCCACGTACAGTGGTGAAGGGTGTAGCGTCCCTGGCCGAATGTTTCCGACTCACTGGTTGGCCTCCCAGCCTACTCCATGGGTACTCTTCTTCCCCACGGACCCCCAAGTTGCAATGAGGTTGTAAGAAAGTGGAGAAGTGCTAGCCAGTGGAGGAGAGAACTCTATGCCCAAGAGTTACCCCTACCAAAATAAAACCTGCACTATACCAAAATCATTATAGTCGTATTAAGTGTCAAATTAACATTATCTCATTCATCCAACAATAGGGAAAAAAAGTGCCCTCTCCCATAGATTTCCCCTTCTTTTAGAGGATGCTTCATAGGTGAAACGTGGCACTTCATGCATAATTAATCTTTTTTATTAATCCAAAAGTTTGATTAGTCACCCACCCATGTGTCACCCTCTCACCAAGGCTCTTCAAAATCATTTACTTAAATTTTAATTCAAAAGAGTAATATTCTTAACCCTAACATGACTCCCTATTTCTTCTCTTAGTTATCTCTTGATCCCCCTTTTCTACTCATTAATTTGTCTTCATTACTGAACTAAAGTGACAAATCTCATATTTGGTCCCCCAAATACCTCCTAATTTAACTCAATTTTCCTCTCAGATGGAGATTCTTGTGTTGTCTCTTGCCATGTGGAGGTTCTCTAAAAAATTCTAATTTAATTTATTAATATTTACTTTATTCACCACCCTCTTTTCTTAATGAGGTTAAACTATTTTAGGATTAATATTATAGTTAACTCTATGTCTCTCTTCCCCCCTTTTTCATATTAAAACACTTATGCACATTATCTGCCTAAAATTTTCCGAAGAGGGATGGGTAGAGTTGTCAAGTGGTCTAATATTTTATTTCTTCTTGTTCTCCCTTTACCCCAAATTTTATTCTTGATTAGATAACTTGGTTTTAAAACTTAATTTACCACATTATGTGAATTAGTATGATTATCATATCTTAATTATATTTCAGTAGTTTCTTCATGATGCCTAGTGTGCCAAGTCATTTGTTCCCTTCAATAACTTCCCTTCAAAGTTCCAAGGGTGTCATGCAAATCAGTTTCTTCTTTATGCCAAGGGTACTAAGTTGGTCATGCCCTTTAAGAACTTCCCTTGAAGTTCCAAGGGTGCCATATTTCTTTCCCTTCAAGCCTCCAATAACTACGAGGGGAAAAAATAGGTGCAACTATGGAGACCATAATTATGTCCTACGTCACCCACTATAGTGAGACTAATGGTGCTAGGGATCAAGGAATCCTCCTTGATGCATGCCCCCCATTAAAATCCTCATGGGCGACCTAATTTAGAGTCTACCCCCATGACATTGTGATCTTCAGGGCAGATGTATCCCAACACCTTCGAGCCCAAGTCACAGTAGGAGTGAAAGCAGGTGAAATCATGGATCTTGTCCCACCCCTCCCATGAAGTTCCATCTATCTGTAAAACTCCATCACCTATGTGGGAGTCTTTCGACCAAGAAACTAACCTATTCCTGCAACCACTATCATGTCATTATAATTCACAACATAATTTTAAATTTAACTTTAAAAATTTCTTGAGACAATAGTATGTAATTCAAACCAAACCAAAGGTTGTCGACTCATCACATGCAAGTGCATCTGGGTGGTCTCCTGCCACACTCAATGATCATCAATAATATTTTATTCATAATATTAGTCACCAATATAATTTTGTATGCTAAATCATCATCATGACATAATCACCAACATCTTTGTAACTGAGAACAAGAGCTAATGTAAACAAACACATAATGAATCCATCATACGATTAGACATAGTCATAAAACACATCCATCACAATTATTATCATCATAACATTAAACTAGAAAAACAATTATTATCACATCCACTCATAGTAAGAGTCAAATATTTGGATCCTCAACTTGAGGTCCTCAAAGAATAATGTATCAAGGATAATGTCATATCAGGGCCAGAAAACTAGAGTTTGAACTAGAGTGTAATTCACATAAAATATAGTTCCGAACCCAAGAAAAAAAAAAAGAGAAGAGAGATCAACCCTAAGAAATATCTCTTTGAAAATAGAATAAAATAAAAAGATAATTGTGTTCACTTGCCTCAGTAAAGGGGAAACCTCCAAGACCAATGCTCCAATTAAAAAAAAAATTGACAAAACACTATATAACCTTATACTTTATATATGTTATTCATAGGGATTCTCATCTAGCTATGGATTCATTATAATGTGGTATGACCAAATAATTTAGGTTTTATTAAAAAAAGGGCCCTCTTTACAATTAATGACTATTAACTAACTATATAATGGGCCTTATTCAAGGAAAGTGTCATCATATATTAATAAAATACCTAAGTAAAGGGGTTAAGGTAGAACCCTAAGATCCCGTACCACTTCAAAAGAATGGAGGTGGGGAAATGTTGGAGAAGCATTGTTCGCTCCGATGTGGCATATTTTGGTTGCATATATTTCCATTGAATCAATACTTCCTTGATTGTTTGTTGGTGTAATTGTTTTTCTCGTATATGTAATATTAATTCTAGTTAGATGAAAATGGAACCATTTTCATCAAGTTATGTTAGGTTGGTCTACACTTTGCAATTTGATCCCGCCACCTTCTTCAAACAAGACATGAAAGACTTGATGAATCTTGGAGTGGAATAGAAGATCCACCTTGTAATTGACCTAACTAACACATTGTATGATTTAATATAACTAAAGCCATTGGAGGTGTTTCCTTAAATAACTATTTTCTATCTATTCCATACAATCTTCCTAAATCCACTCCAAATTTGGAAATGATAAGACAAGGAGTGACACATTCTCCCAAATTCTCTGGATAAGGAATCAGCCACAACATTCTCTTTACATTTCTTATATATGATTACATAATCATACCTTGAATATTGGTGACCCATTTATGTTGCTTTGGTGGAGACAATTGTTGTTCAAGGAAGTACTTCAAACTATGATAGCAATTTTTATCTAAAAATTCCTCCCTATGATATATGGCTACCAAGACTCCATTGCATGAAGGATAGTCATCATTTCTTTCTCATATGCATATTTTCCCAAAATGTCACCATATAATTGCCTACTAGTGAATGCTAAGGGGTGTCCTTCTTGTATCAATACTTCCCCTAGATGTTTGTCTAAGGCATCACATTCTGATTCAAAATTCTTATTAAAGTCAAGCACCATTAATATTAGAGTACAGAACATGGTATCCTTTAAAGTGGTGAACACCTGTTTGGATTCGTCACTCTAGAAAAAGGCATTCCTTTTAAGGATTCAAGTTAAGGGAGCTACAATTTTTCCATTATTTTTCACAAATTTCCCATAGTGTCCTTTAATTCCTAAGAATCCCCTCAAGATCGTAGATTATTTGGAATGAGATCAATCTTGCATAACCTCCACTTTCTTGGGATCAACTCGTACTCATTCCTAACTTACAATGTGACCCAAATGTTCAACTGTAGTTGCCCTAAAACCACATTTGGAGTGTTTCACAAATAATTGATTGTCTCTTGAGAGTTACAAGGACTTATGAACATCATTTTATAAGTGATTCCCATGCTTTACTATATACCAAGCTATCATCAAGAAAGACCAACAAAAACTTATGTAGGAAGGTTTTGAAATCTTGTTCATGATACTTTAGAAGGTGGATGGAGCATGAAAAAGACCAAAAAACATCATTATAAAATTATACTAACCTTTGTGTGTTCTAAAAATTTTCATAGAGATATCTATCTCTTTCATTCTGATTTGGTGGTATCCTAAATGTAAATGAAGCTCAGTGGAAAACTTTGCTCCATAAAGTTCATCTAGGAGATAATTAATAACTGGGATGGGGAAAATTGTGTTTTCTCATTAATTATTAAAATCCCTACATTATGACATAAGTGCCAAGTTCCATTATTCTTTAATAATGTGGCTATTAGTGATGAGTAAGGGCCTTTACTAGGATGAATGAACCCTAATTATAGTAGTTCTTAAATGATCTTTTCTATTTCATTCTTTTGTGCACAAAGGTGTTGATAATGACATACAATTGGTGGTTGAATTCCTAGAATCAAGGGAATTCCATGGTCATGCTCTCCTTGAGAAGGGTGTAAACCCTTTAGTGTCTCAAATACCTAATGATGTTTGTCCAAGATCAACTATAATTCTAGGCATATTTCTTATGACAAATTATTCATAACCTTTATGGAATTAAATTGTGAAATAATGCCAAAGAGGCCTTTGTTTAATACCTTTTCCATATGATGAGAGATAACTATTTTAAGGGAGCCTACCTGAAACCTTTGAATGGTGTGTATATGACCTTATTTTGTGAAACTCACATAGAGTTGTTTGAAATCCATAGTTGGTCCCACTATGTATATATCACAAACTCCCATATCCATTTGTTGTGTACGCTACTTTGGGAACTGTAATGAATTGAATGTTGGACTATGCATTGGAATGTCGTGGTGTGTTAGTGTGTTTGAAGGTGAAAAATGATGCATATATTGCTCCTCTACTAAGACTATTCCATTGTGAGTTTTCGAGGGTTGTGTTACTCCTACACTAAATTCGAGACTATATGCATGATACATGCGTTAACACGATATGTTGTGTTAAATTATGGTATGTGTTGGTTTCTGTTCATATGTGTTGAGTTTCTCTCTTGAAGACCGTGCTGGTGTTAATTGAAGTTTTTATGGTAAAATTATAAGTGATGACAAATATTTTGAAGTCATAATATGCATTGGTGAGTGGTTTAAATTCCTTGGTATATTGACTACTACATAAGTGTGTATGGTAAATTGAATGTGAAGGCATAAAATGAATTTTGAAAGGTCGTGATGCTTCATGCATGCATTGAATTTTATGAAAGTGTTGTTTTTTTAAATGAGGATATGTTGTTTTGAAAGGTTGTGGTATATACGTAATAGTATGAAAGTGCGGAATATAAAATTCATTCGTTGAATTGGTATATGTGCATTAAGCTCCTTTTTAAGGCCATATGTTATATGGTATGAAATTAAGCATGGTGAATGGCATTATTTTAAAGACCGTATATGGTTCATATATATATGGTTTAATACATGTGTTGATTCATATATATGATTCATATAAGTTTATATATAGAAAATGGTCAATATGAGAGTTTGCATTGTTATTTGATGATTTTTGAAGACATGGTTATATGCCAGTCAGTTTTATTACAGAAACATATCATTTTTTGTTGCCAGTATTCTGACTATTAATGATTCATTCACCCATCTCCATAGTTGGAGCAGTTTTTTCTGGCAAAGAGAACTACCACGAATTGTTGAGGAAGATAAAGCATATCTTGATTTTTAATGAGTTGTGGACAGGAGTTTGTGAAGGAGAAGGAGGCAATCCTCTTGAGAAGACCACTTCTAACAAAGAGATTTCAATATCGGAGAACAATAAAAACAAGGCCTATGCCTTCATTGCAACATCAGTCAATGAAGGGGTGAATCATTATATTATGCCATTCACAAATTATTTTGAAGCCTTAAAGAAGCTAAAGGATTAATATGACTCACACTCTAAAATTGAAGTTATTCAATTAATGATCAAGTTGTTTAATTTAGAAATTAAGGATGATGATCCTATTTCCTTATACTTTGAAATAAGAGCCATTATGCATGATATAGAGCCATTGGTGTTAAAATGGATGTTCCTCTCATAAAAAAATTCAAGGAATTGTATCCCACCTATTCCCACTATCTTGAGTCACTACAAGCTAGTGGAAAACTTAAAAAGATTTCCTTGACTCTCTTGTGGAGAATTTTGCTAAAAGAGAGAAATATTTTAGGAAGAAGAAGACAGTTGATCAGTCTCCTGAAGAAGTTGTGTACCTTGCACAAAAGGAGAAGAATCAAGAACAAGATCCTTATAGAGGAAGAGGTGGTCGAAGAGGATGTGGAAGGAAGACTAATAGAGGCAAGGGGGCATACATTACCAAGGAGAAAGACATGATCTTCATTGCATACGGTGCAATAGAAATGGACATGATGCTTCCACATGTAATCTCTCATGAGAGAGGATTATATAGGAAAGGGATGAAGAGAAAGGAAAATCATTAGATAAAGGGAAAGGTAAAGCACACAAATTTGCTCATTATGTTGTGGAATGATGCTTCACTTTCTTCATGGAAGGATGCATGGTTTCTTTATTTAGGAACAAATTGCCACATGACTTTTAGAATCAATTTCTTGAAGAATTCACTGAAAATGTTGATGGATCAGTCTACTTTGCAAAGAAGCCAAAACTCAAGCCATCAAGCTCAAACTACCTAGTCTCCCATAATTTCTTTTACATGATGTCCTTTACCTCTCGGAGTTGAGGAGAAGCTTGCTTACCTCTCGGAGTTGAGGAGAATCTTTTTTTGGGTTGATGCAGTTCTATGTGAAATCTATATTAAGAATAGGTGTCCATCTCATGCTCTAAAAAATAAGACTCCCTATGAAATGTGGTACGACCACATTCCTTCAGTGAGGCATCTCATAGTTTTTGGTTCCACCTTTTATGCCTTGATACCTAAGGAACAAAGAAACTAACTCGGTGCAAGGAGTTGGAAATCTATCTTCTTGGGGTACTCAGATACCTCCAAAGTATATTGTCTTTATTATGAAGTAAATAAGAAGTTTATAATATCTATAGATGTGATCTTTCTTGAATCTTCCAAGACTAAAAATGTTGTTGAGTGGTAGCTTGATCATTTGGATAGGTTCATACATGAAAAAACTTGTCAAGATTTTAATAATGAGATTCCACATCTTGAAGGGGGGATCCCTATACTAGATAAATATATGGAATATCCTTCTGAAGCATCTCTGCCCCTCATAAAGCTCCAACCACTAATCAATAAGACACTTTAAGTGAAGAATTGGAAGTATAAATCTTGATTAAGCCCCCTCTCAGTCAACTTAACAGCTTGGGCGATCTGAGAAAGGTTCTCCAAAATAGCTCACCAAGACACTTGAAAGTGTTTGTCTTGATGAGGTTGGAGATTTGTTGAACTTTGCATGGTTGAGTGCAATCCTTTGACCAATCCAATGGAACAAAATTTAAAGCTCACATCCACATAATAAAATGAATATGAGGATGCAACAAAGTACAGACAACTCATAGGAATTCTCATCTACCTGACTACTACTAGACTAGACATTATTTCCTATTAGAATCCTCTCCAGGTTTATGAAAAATTCTTGTGGGGGTCATCGGTTTGTTGAAAAAAGAGTTCTAAAATATTTGAAGGGAACTCAAGACTTTGGAATCAAGTATACACAGGTGGATGACTTCTGCTTGATTGAATACTCTGATTTAGATTTTGATGGAGATAAAGAAACTGGAGTATCTACTTTGGGTTATGTTATGAGTATTAGATCAAGAGTTGTCTCCTAAAGGTCACACAAACAATCAGCTCCAACGAATTCGACAGTTGAGGCAGAATATTTGGCAGTAGTTGAAGAAATGAAGGAAATTGTGTGGCTCGGGAAAAATCTGGAAGATTTGTAGGAGAAACAAGTGCATTCAAATCCTCTTTTGATTGACAACACTTTTGCAATAGAGTTAGCCAAGAACCCAAAGTTTCATGATCAAACCAAGCATATCAATACAAAGTACCATCTGATTCAACATCATGTTGAGGCCAAGACTATTCACCTTTTCCATTGTTTCACAAATGAGCAGATTGCAGACATCTTCACCAAAGTGTTTGGAAGTGAAAAGTTTGAAAGATTCAGAATGATGCTTGGACTCACCAACATTCCTTCAGATTAAGGGGGGGAATGTTGACACCTAATCCTAAGGGATTGGGAAATTAGTGTAAATATTGTAAATAACAAAATAAAGAAGATGAAGAGACATTGGAAGATGAATCCCAATAGTCTCCCTCTCCTTGTATATATTTACATATTCTCTTAATGAAAATCATCAACTCGTTCATAGTTACAAACCTGGCCTTACAGAAATCTAACTAAGTCTGAGTGTTGATGTCTTTAACTTATAACTCTAGTGTCTCTTTGGTAATTATGTATTCAAATAGTGACTAAGTGATCATATCAACTTGGAATAATTTAATTTATTTACGTCAATGACTTGCAGCATATTTTTCATCTTAAATATAATGATTTCCATATCTTTAGAAGTCTTCCATTTGTACTAGAGATAACATCTTTACTTTCAAGGGATAAGTAGGAATTATTCTTGGGCAAGTATCCTAGGGAGGACAAGTCTGGGGAATGAATAATAGCTTTTTGGCTTGTGCATTGATTATTATCTTTACTTCTATGGGCCTCTTATTTCTTTTAACCACGTAGTAGGATTTTTGCAACTGAATGCATCTGTGTTATTTAATCCTATTGATAGATTAGTTTTTTCAGCTTGGTCCTAAGGATGAACCTCATTAAAAGGTTCAAAACTTTGACCATCAAATATTATTGATGTAATTAATCTGAAAATCAGTTGCAAAAATAAATATGGATCACAAAAATTTGAGATCACACATAGTAGGATGTTTCATTCTAACTTGTGCTTGAATATCAAAATTATTAGAAATATGTTTTCATTAATGGAAAAGGTGATTAGGATGAAGGCATGAGTAGAGAAGAATGCAAGAATAATGAAGAATAGCTCAAAGAAAGGTTAAGGCAAAGTTGGTGATGATGCAGATACTTTGAAGCAATTTCTAGTTCATGAGACCTCTTCAAGCACAGTTTGGCTCAGTCAAATGGATAAAGCTCTGAAAGATTTTTGCAATGATATATGGAAGTTCAAAAATGGCATCCTAGATTGAAATTTAGACACAGTCAAAGTTGAGGACACCAAAGTCAAATATTGCAGAGCTAAAGTTGGTGAAAAGCCTTTGTAGTAAGTCAATTTTGGCACATTTTCCAAACACAACAAAGTTTTGGCAGAGTGACTCGGGACGTCAGGCCCTAGAAGAAACAAAAATCAATGCCTATAGGTTTAGGATAGGAGCTAGGCAGTTGGAAAGCTAGGAACTAGAAGAAAACAAGAGGTGTGTGCAGGTGATAAAGTGGGGAAGTTGGGAGCTAGGAAACCAGGAAATTGGGAACCAAAAGAAACAGGAAATTTGCATAGGCATTTAATTCAGGGAGCTATGAGTCAGCGAACCAAGAGTCGAGGAACTTGGAATCCCAAAATTAGACGAAATAGAAAATGTGCATAGAAATTTAAGCTAGGGAGCCAGGAAGTTGGGAACTAGAAGAAATAGGAAATGTGAGTAGGAGTTTAAGCCAAGGAGTTGGGAAACTAGGAAGTCAGGAAGTCACAGACGGGAAAGAACTTCACTGGAAGAAAAGTAGACTCGAGGAGCCAAGAAACTAGGAAGTTGTACAGTCGAAGACCGAAAGGAACTTCCCCAAAAGAAAATTTTGCAACACAGAGCCTGGGAGACACGAGTCGGGGATCCAGGGAGCTGAGAGTCGAGAGTCAGGGCATTTTCATAGGTAAGAAGGACTTTCTTGGAAGAAAAAAATCACACATGAACTGCAATAAATAACCTAGAAGGATTTTGGAAGGCACTTACCTGGAAGAAAAACAAAAGCACAAAAAAGGAAATGAGCCAGGAAGACGGGCCCAAGAAACAAGAAAGATGGATGACGAGTAATGTTTTGTTAGGTAACAGAGAGCACATTAGGACACGATTTCACTATGGTTCTATATGGTTTGAAACCTACAGCGCAACGAAGATTTACAATGTAAAATAAGCCCTCGAGGCTATAGTTCAAAGGAGTCGAAGGAAGTTCTTTTACAATGATTTTTAGATTGAAAAAGTGCTTGGGCTATCAATGTTTTATATGGTAATATGGGTATGATTGAACAAATCTACTGTCTTAATTTTTATTAAAACAATTTAAACCATGGGCCTGCAGACATATATAACATAGGAGCACTAAAAGTTAGAATTATAGCAGGCATGAACGATTTGGTAATGCATATAGCAGCATGGACATATTTGGAGCTAGATTTGGTAGTTAATCCAAACTTGGAGATTGGGCAGAATTAGAAGACCTCTACTAAAACCTGAAGAAAAAAAAAAACCAAAATTGCAAAAATTATCTGTTTAACTCAGAGAAACAATAGAAGTGTTTGAAGACTTGAAGAACACATTGAGATGACTTGACAGAAGCAGTACAAAAAAAAAGGGAAAGATCCATGCAAATATCAAAGTGTAATATAAATGAGTTTCAATCCCAAAAATATCAGTTCAAATTTTTTTATAAGCAGAGCCAAATTTGCAAAGCAATAAAGCAAAGAAAGGAATAGAGTTGTGGAATTGTGGGTGAGGGTGAATTTCTCAATAATGAGATATTTTTGAAGGTGTTTGTAATGGTGGTTTTGGTGAGTGTTTGAGAGACAAATTGATTTATGTTAAGAAGTATTGGCCTCACGATTTGAGTATGAAAATTGTATGAAAGATGAATCATTGAGTTCATGCAAGTAGTAGCTTGCAAGTCATGGGTTGTAACTCCTTCTAGTAGTTGTTGGTAAATACTTAGGGGTTGAATCTTCTTTCAGTAGTATTTGACCAAGCTAGGGGTTGTAGTTCCTTTCAATCGTAGTTGATAAATAAAGGAGAAGTTTCTTCCTGTTAGTTGTAGCCAGAGAACTTTGTGACAATAAGCTGTAGCTTTCCTTGCAAAGAAATTAAAAGAAATATTTGAGGAATTTGTGTGTCCTCATTGTGATACTTATGTTATTTCTCGCCATGCTCATATGAATTAGTTGTTGAATTTTTCTTGGTGTCCTAAGGCTTATTGAAAGTGAAGAAAAGTTTTAAAATTAATACAATATTGATTCACCACCCCTCTCAGTATTGTCCTAATTTCTAACAATTGGTATCAAAGCAACCAGGTTACTTCAGATCAGTTTAACAACTGGAAGAAATATCAAGGACCATGGAAAACCAAGAATGAGGATTCACCAATAGGGTACCTATGTCCAATGGAACAAACTATGTGTTTTTGAAAGTAGGGATGAAGACCTACATTCAATCACTTGGAGATTATGTGTGGGATGTGTATAAGTAGAATATCAAAAGCCTCCAATAGTGATTACTAAAGATTAGAAGATGGAATTCACATGCAATTCTAAATCCATTAATGCACTTCTTGTTGGCCTACCTAAATGAGAACTTGTTAAGGTTATGGACTGCACAACAACAAAAGTTATTTAGGACAAGATGAGTAGCTTCTATGAAGGTGACAACAAGGTAAAGCAAGCTAAACTTCAAGGTTTTAGAATGCAATTTGAGTCTTTAAAGATGCATGATGATGAAGATATTGCAAAGTATTTCTTGAGAGTTGATGAGGTTGTGAACACTATATGAGGCCTTGATGAGAAATTAGAAGAACTTGTAGTAGTTCAAAAGGTGTTGAGATATCTCCCTAAGAGATTTAATCCCAAGGTATCATCCATTGAGGAGATGAAATATTTGAAGACTCTCACTTTGGACAAATTACTTGGTACACTCACTACCTATGAGATTAGAATTTATAATGGAAAAACTACAACAAAGGAGTCAACCTTTGAAGTAGATGAAAAGTAAAAGAAATAGCAGGATGATTCTTATTGTGAATCAGATGAAGAAGAATCCAAGCTCACGAGGAATATCAAAAGAGGCTCAGGCAAGTATAAAGGTAAAGTACCTTTTAAATGCTTTAATTCTAGCAAAGTTGGTCACTATGCTTCTAAGTGTCCTGAAAATAAGAAGGAATATGATCTAAGAAAAAAAAAATCAAGAAAGTGCAAAAGGATAGGAGGAAGGCCAAAAATAAAATCTTCTAAACTCAAGATACCAACTCATTTGAAAGTGAAGGCAATTAATCCTCTATTGGGGACATATATGATGAAATTAAAAAAGAGTTCATGATTATGGAAATAGAGAATATGGAAGTTGAAGCCATTAATTCTGATGGTAAAGAGGTTGAGGTGGGCTTAGAGGGAAAATTGGTTGTTTATTTGGGGTAGCATCAGATGTGCTCTAAGCCTCAAATTTTGCAAGGAGGCTTGGGCACAGGCATTCCAAAGAACCTAGAAAGTGTTTTGGGAAATTCCACCCATAATTGATTTTATTAAAATAATTAATATTTTTAATGGGGTTCCTAATTCTAAACTTAGGAAAATAAAAATTTTAATGGGTATTAATCTAATCAAGGGTGAAACTTCTAGAAAAAGCCACAAATCAAGCCAAAACGATCTGAACCTTTGATTATGTTTTAATCTAGGTCGTTGGTTATCCAATAGGATGATATAAGAAGGGGCTTGAGGGTCATTTGGAAAATACACAGAGAGATAGAGAAAATCGATTTTCTGAAGTGAGAAGTTCTCAGAAGGAAAAATCGATAGAGGAGATATCTTGTAGTTGAGGGGCAAGGATAGCAACTTCCAGAGAGAGAGAGATTCTCAGCCAAAGATACATTAGCAGAGAGAGGCAGTGAGTGATCTAGAAGTCTTGATACAGAGGCTGACGTAGGGCCAGAAGGGCCACACAGAAGCAGCGCAGAGGGAGAGAGAGAAGTCTGAAATATACAGAGGAATTCGATTTTCAGAAGCCAGAAGCAAGGGTGTGAGACTGGGAGGAAAATATTGAATCTCCTGGGCAGTAGATAGACCATCCAAAGAAGTGAAGCAGCACCCACATAGCTTGACATTGGGATGACATAGACACTGCGTAGAATCAGCGCAGAGGCAACTAGAAAAGAGGGGGGCAGTGAGTTTGGGGCTGGATCAGCCAGGATTTCTCAATGATTGTGTGAGGTAAACTCACAAATATTCTTCCAGTATTTCCCTCTGTAATTGAATAACCCTGTGAGGTATTCAGTGATGTATTTAGATTTTGATATTTCTTAATAATAATAAACCCTCAGAGCTGCTGCACCAGTTTTCCCGCATTGGGTTTTTACAGGGACTTTTTGTCCAAAAATAACTATCATATGTGTTTCTATTTTCCTTGATCATTTTCTATTTTTCATAATCATATTTAATTGGTGTAGGTTGCTTCCATAATTTACTTCAATGTTTCGGGAAGAAATCTGAAATACGTTTGTAATATTATTTACAATCTAGGAGAAGTAGATTCAGTTGGTTGAAGTAGGATTCCTAAGATTGTTAGATCTAGGAATTTTCACATGGTAACATACATGTTGATGTGAAACAGGGAAGACTAGATCTCACACTGAAGCAAGGGCCAACTTGCTACAGCAAGTAGCAGTTCGAATCCCCTAAGGGATTGCGCAGTTCTGGCCAGGAAGGCTATATTTCCATGGGTGTCTCTCTCTGAGCGAGCCGACAGAGAGGTAAGACTGCCAGATCGAAAACGTGCTAAGGAAGAGGGAGCTACATAGAGCTAGAGGGACATAGTTTTCTGCAAGCTGAGTTTTGCGCAGAGAAATCGTCAGAAGGAAGAAGCATATTGCATATTGAGGGAACACTTCCTCGATGATTTCTACCGAGGAAATCAATATTTCTCAGTTACTGAGCAGCAGAAGCAGAGGACTAGCAGACTTACCAACTCCATCAGGGAGTGCATAAGGTAGCCTAGGAGCTACATAGTCGTTATAAAGAGGGAGTTGTTCAACATTTTTCGGAGGATATGGAAACTAGTGGTTTGAGGGTTCAAGACAGTTTGGACAGGGCTTCCAACTATGCCATATGGAAGGCTAGGATGACTTTCCTTCTAGATGAGCATGCCCTCAAGACATATGTTGATAATGTGGTAGTTGTCGCGGCAGATGCAGATACGCTGAAGAATTATAGAGCTGAGATGGCTAAGGAGAAGAGGATGATATTAGATGGAGTCATGGATCACGTGGTGTGTCACATTGCTAGCAAAGGAACCACTAAGGAGATGTGGGATGCCTTGGCCACATTGTATCAGTGATCTTTCGAGCAATGGTAGATGCATTTAGAGCAGAAGTTGAGATCTACTCAGATGCAGAAGGGAGAACGTGTGGATTCGTTCCTCACAAAACTGAAGGAAACCCGTGATGAGCTATCAACTGTAGGACATACACCTCAAGATTCGAAGTTGGTGAGACTGGCTCTAAATTTTGTCTCAGATGAGTGGAAAATCTTTGTCTAGAGTATCTTAGGCAAAGTAGAATTTCCAAATTGGGACAAGATGTGGGAAGCTTTGAAACAAGAAGAGCTGAGGAGAGACCTACTCAAGGTAAAACTTGACGGGAGTAGCAGCAGCAGTGGATCGAAGCCCAAAGTGGAGGAAGAGGATAATGCATCTCTTGCATTGAAGGGACACCAGGGGCAACAAAGATGTAAGAAGGACATCTTCTAGGTGAAGTTCTTCAAGTGTGGTGAGATGGGCCACTATGCCTCCCAGTGTCCTTTGAAGAAAAAGGACAAGGATGAGAAGCATGATCCGAAGGTTGCAACCGCAAAGATCAAACAGGAGGAGGAGTTTGCCATGACATCCAAGATACCTCCAAGAGGGAGGTGGGTTGATATAGAATTGTAGTTTGATAGAGCTACAAATGGGAAGGATCCTTGAGGAGCCCACCTCTTAGATCATCACCTTACTATGGGAGCCCATGATCAGTAGTAGTGGGATGGTGGAGTTTTCAGTTGGTGCCATGGAGTGTTGATTCGACAGATGCAGTGGTTAGTAGTGCTAAAACGTGAGCAACACATAGCAGAGAGGCAATAGTGCGAAGAGGCATAGTGTAGAGCTTCAGCAACGTAGTGGCTTCAGAAGAGAGTGTGGAACTAGCATCAGTTAGGATTTCAACACCAAGATGTATCCACTGAATACTTGTCCAGTTTTGGTTGTTTTCAGTTGCTTATCTCAACAACTGAGTTGCAATACGAATGCACTGTTAGTAGTGGCAGTGCTAGCAACATAGCAGATGCAGCATTTGAGAGGGAGATGTAGTACAGATGTAGGATTGACAATGGAAGTGTCAAAGGAGTCAGGTTAGTAGCAGCAATAGTGTAGTAGTTGGTGGAAAGCATGCCAGACATCAGCAGCGTAGAGGACGATGCTTCAGAGTCAAAGCAGTATGCAGTAGTAGTGTATTGCTAGAGCACATTCCTCGCCAAGAGGGAGTGTTGATTTGGGGTAGTATCGGATGTGCTCTAAGCCTCAAATTTTGCAGGGAGACTTGGGCATAGGTATTCCAAAGAACCCAAAAAGCGTTTTGGGAAATTCCACCCAGAAGTGATTTTATTAAAATAATTAATATTTTTAATGGGGTTCCTAAGTCTAAACTTAGGAAAATTAAAATATTAATGGATATTAATCTAATCACGGGTGAAACTTCTAGAAAAGCCATGGATCAAGCCAAAAAAATCTGAGCCATTGATTATGTTTTAATCTAGGTTGTTGGTTGTCCAACAACAAGATATAAGAATGGGCTTGAGGGTCATTTGGAAAATACACAGAGAGATAGAGAAAATCAATTTTCTAAAGTGAGAAGTTCTCAAGAGGAAAAAATTGATTAAGGAGATCGCTTACAGTTGAGGGGTAGGGATAACAACTTCTGGAGAGATATATCCTCATTCGATGATACATCAGCAGAGAGAGGCAGTGAGTGATACATAGGCCTTGATGCATGGATAGAAGGGCCACACAGAAGTAGCACAGAGGGAGAGAGATAAATCTAAAATTTGCAGAGGAATTCGATATTCAGAAGCCGGAAGTCAGGATGTGATACCGAGAGGCATAAATCAAATCTCTTGGGCAAGAGATAGACCAGCCATAGAAGTGACACAGCACCTAGAGAACTTGATGTTGGGCTGATGCAAACACTGTGCAGAGGCAGCTAGAAAAGTCGGGTGGGGGGGGGGGGGGGGGCCGTAGTCAGTTTGAGGCTGGATCAGTTGGGATTTCCTAGTGATTGTGTGAGGTAAAATCACAAAGATTCTTCCAGTATTTCTTTCTATAACTGAATAACCATGTGATTTATTCAGTGATTTATTCATATTTTGCTACTGCTTAATAATAATAAACCCTCAAAGTTGTTTCACTAGTTTTCCCGCATTGGGTTTTTCCGGGGATGTTTTGTCCAAAAATAATTGTGTCCTATGTGTTTCTATTTTTCTTTCTCAGTTTCTTTGTTTCAGAATCATATTTAATTGGTGTAGGTTGCTTCAGTAATTTACTTCAATATTTCATGAAGAAATCTAAAATAAGCTTGTAATGTTATTTACAATCTAGGAGAAGTAGATTCAGCTAGTTGCAGTAGGATTCGTCAGATTGTTAGATCTAGGAATTTTCACATTGGTCAGTGCACGTGAAGATATTGAAAGGTTGAGAAAGAAAAACAAATCTTAAAAGGAGTTTTTGGTCAAAGAAAACATTGTAGTTGTTGAAGCATTACTCCTGCAAATCAAAGAAGGTAAGAGGATACAAGAGACTTTAAACCAGCAACTCAGTGAAAAGAGTCAAGATTGTGAGAGACTAAAAAGAGAAGAGGTTTGGCTCAGAAAAGAGTTGGTAAAGACAAAAACCAGTTGAGTTTTAATTAAAGGTTTGGAAAGGGGACATAAAATTTGAATGATCTTTTGGAAGCTCAGAGAGGCTCCACAAATCGATTTGGTCTTGGATTTGAGGTCGAGTCTATCTTAGCAGTAGATTCAAATGGAAAGAATCCAATTACCTTTGTGAAAGTAGTTAAAAATGGTTACAGTGCAGCAATAAAAGAAGAGTCATCACAACAACAAAAAGCCAAAATCAGTCTGCAGACCAATAGCCAGTAGCAATAACGCAATAACAAGAGAATTTTTTCCCAACAAAATAGCAGCGCTGGATAGTCAAATCGAGATTCATAGAGGTTATCCCAACAAAGCTTTAGAAGTCAATTTCTTGTAGGTATGTAGACATATTTCTAGGGTATTGCTTTACATGTACCAACTATGGACACAAGGTAATGAACTACAGGGTGAATTTATCATACAGACAACACAGATCAATAAAAAGAAAATATCAACATGATCAACAAGTCGGAAAGACGATTAGAAGACCCATGTATAAAAAATATTTTGCTCCTTTGAAGAATTTAATTCAACTCTATTACTGTCAAAATTTTGGCCATAGTGCAGTTGAGTGCATATTTAAGAATAAAATGCCTAATCCAGTTATTGAGAAAAAATTTCAAGAGCCCAGAGTCTGGAAAGAAAAGGAGAATTCACAACATTGAAACATGATCTTGTATGCTCAGAATGAAGACAATAATTGGTATGTGGATAGTTGTTTTTCCATAAACATTTCAAGAGGCAGAAGTAATTTTTTGAGTAAGTTTTTGACACTACTCCCTGATTTATCAGCTACAATTTAAAGGAGCTACAACCCCTAGCTTGATAAACTACTACGAAAAGGAGCTTCAACCCCTAAGTATTTACCAATAACTACTGGAAGGAGCTACAACGCCTAACTTGCAAGCTACAACTTGCATGACCTCAATGATTCATCTTTCATAAAAATTTCACACTCAAATCATGAAGCCAAGCCTTTTTAACATAATTCAATTCGTCTCTCAAACACTCACCAAAACCACCATTACAAACACCTTCGTCAATATCTCATTACTAAACAACTCACCTTCATCCACAGTTCCACATCTATGTTCCTCTTTCTGCTCTATTGCTTTGCAAATTTGACTTTGCTAATAAAGAAAATTGAATTGATATTTTTCGAATTGAAAATTAATTATCTTGCACTTTGATTTTTTTTTTCCCATAAGGAAAATCGTAATTTCATTAAGATAAAGAAATTACATTCTGTAGATGCAGAGCATATTTAGATCACAACATGACGAAAAAACAAAAAAATTTGCCTTGATCCACGCAAGGAGGCAGCAATATATAAGGTTGTAAAGCCAAACAGTTACCATATTGTTTATCCATACTGATCAAACTGTCAATATATACATACAAGAAAATATGTTATGTGGTTGTCCATAACAAAACCGATATATAACAGAAATTAAGCAGGAAAGTCCATGAATGGCCGATGGAAGTATTGGTAGTATGCTCCATCATGGTATTCTCTAATCAACCAGATGCCCGGCTCCCCGAGCGCAGCTTCTTTGGATAAGCTGTCAGCAGCCCCGTTCTACTCCCTGAAAATATGGTTACATGTAAAAGAATCAAAAGATGAAATTAATCTCAAAGTTTCATCCAAAATATGATTCAAAGTATAAGTAGAGCATCTAGTTTTCCTGTTCAGCCAATCACATATGATTTTGGAATCCCCAAATAATTGTAAATCTCTGCAGTTTTTTTCCAATGCAAAATGTATGAGGTGTTTTGCAGCAAGGAGCTCAGCAAAATTGTTTGTGCCTCTTTTGAAGCCTATAAGCATCCTAAAAGAATGTTGTTGGTTTAAATGCAGTATAGCCCCCCCACCACAGCCTCTCTCTTGTGCAGCACCGTCAAAAAATGCCCATGGTTTGTTATGATCAATTTGTACAAGTGTAAAGATGCGGGTGCGTCGTGGTGAAGGATCATCTGGGATGAGGGAGTAATCAGCCATGACTCTGGCAGCCAATACAGACCATTTCGGCGTTGAATCCTGAAATATTAATCTATTTCTGGCAATCCAAATTGCCCAGCAAATCAGTAGGGGGAGGTTGCGGAGTTTATGCGATGATGTTGTAATAAACCAGGACTGCCAGGCCTCAGGAATAGTTATGCCTGTCCAATTTGCAGATGGGGCGATAGAAGGGAGAATAAGTTCCCACAATTTACGAGCTATTGTGCATTCAAGGAACAAGTGGGAAACAGATTCGTTTTCACTCTTGCATAGGCTGCACCAATGGGGGCCGAAATGTGCGCGCTTGAGGAGATTATCACTAGTCGGGATTTTGTTTCGGAGGATGGTCCACATTAATAGCCTTGTTCTAGGAGGAGCTTTAAGCTTCCAAAGATGTCTCCACCAGTCGGTGATTATCAGAGGCTTTCTCGATGCCGACAGAGCCAAATATCCTTCTTTGGGCGAATATCGGCCATTTTTTGAAAGGGCCCATATGATCTCATCATCTCCCTCAAGGATTCAAATGTGGGCTTCTATAAGGGCCAGAGTGAAGTCTTCCCAATGTTGTATCCATACAGGAGGAATGTTTAAATGATGAGCAGACTTCCAAGCCTGTTGTAGGAAAGAGGTATTCTCCGAGTCTGCAATTTGTGCTATATATGTAATGTTTTGTTGATGGAGATGTTGGATGAGATCCATGGGGAGTCGGTGCATATTCCCACAGCCCACCCACGGATCGAGTCCAATGCGAACCTTATTTCCTGAACGAATTCTCCATGTGATACCCTCTCTGATGGGGTTCAAAGCCTTGAGGACAACCTTCCAGATGATAGAGATCCCCGAAGTACATTGGTGGGGTCTTCTAATCTAGTCCATAGTATGCATCAGGGCAATGTATTTTGCAGAGGTAACCCGCGTCCAAAGGCTGTCTGCAGATACGAGGTGCCAACCAAGTTTAGCAGCAAGTGCTGAGGAGAAATCTTCAAGCTTTTTGAGGCCCCATTCCCCCCATTTTTTAGGTAAATTCAGGGCCTCCCACCTGACCCAAGCAAAAGTCCTGCCCTGTTTGTTCCCTTGCCAAAGAAATATGCAACAGAGGGATTGTATTCTAGAGAGAATGCCTCTGGGAATCCAGGCTAGAGACATCCAATAAACAGGAGTGGCTTCTAGGACACTTTTGATAAGTGTGAGGTGGCTCGCTCGCGAGAGATATTTGAGATACTAGGTATTAAGTCTTTTTTCCATTTTGGAGATGAGCCAAGTCCAGTCAGTGATCTTATAACCTAAAGGCTTCAACTTGTATCCCAGATATTTTAAGCCTTCAGACAACTGCAACTGAGAAAAACGAAAACGTTGAAGAGCAAAATAGATCTCATGTGGAGTACATTCAGCAGTTGTCAAAGTGGACTTTCTGTCATTGATGAGCATGCCTGTAGCCACTTGAAATAGAGAGAAAGTGGCTTTGATGATACTAAGGTCTCCAATACTGCCATTGAGAAATATAAGGATATCATCTACAAAGAGTAGATGGGTCAGGATGCAACCCTCTGTTATCTTTATGCCCTTTAATCTGCCCCTTCGATGTTCTTCATTAATGAGTCTACTGAGACCTTCCATAACTAGAAGGAAGAGCAAAGGCGATAGGGGGCAACCCTGTCTCAATCCCCTTTCAGATGTAAAAAAGGGGGATGCACTTCCATTCACCAGGATGCTGAAAGGGATGTTAGTTATGCAACTCATGATCCATTTGATGAACATGAATGGAAATCCTAAATGAGTTAAAAGCATTCTAATATATAACCAATTTACCCTATCGAAAGCCTTTGATAAATCAACCTTCAAAATCATACCTTTGCCACGCCTGGTGTGTAGAGTATGTAATACTTCCTGAGTAGTACCCACAGCCTCATGTATCTACCTATCCTGTAGGAAGGCGAATTGCTCCGGTGAGATGTGGTTGGAAAGGATAGGTCTCATCCTGTTGGCAATGATCTTGGCAATAATCTTGTATATACAGTTGCAGAGTGATATGGGGCGAAAATCCTCATAGGAGGCCGGATTTTCTGTCTTCGGGATGAGTGCAATGAAGGTAGAAGTGATAGAAGTCTCAAGATATCCTCTGGTTCTTGAGTCCTCAACAATTTTAAGCAGGTCTCCACCTATAATGTCGAAGAAAGCCAAATAGAATTCTATCGACCATCCATCAGGTCCGGGGCTTTTATCCTTTTTGAACCACTTTAAGGTGGCCTCCAATTCTTCGAGAGTAACTTCCTTTGTTAATTCACCCCCCTCCTCTTGATCCACAAATCTAGGGAAGAGTTGTGCTACCTTGATGATTTCTGCCAGGTTAGTGTCCCTCGGGGCACTGTATGTGCGCTTGAAGTGAGAAGTCGCAAGCTCAGCCAATTGTGGGAAGGTATTAACAAACTGCCCCTGGTCATTCTGTAGCTGCCATATGGTGTTGATCGCCTTTCTTCCATTGGCGAATTTATGATAGAATTTTGTATTTTCGTCCCCTTCATGCATCCAAATGGCCCTACTTCTTAGTCGCCAGATTTCTTCCCTATATTTAAGTATTTTTTCCCTGGCAGAGTATTGAGACGCCATCTTCTCCTTATGTTCCTCAGATATGAATATTCCTCCTTGATCATTTTCAAATGCAGCTAAATCAGATTCAATCTTTCTGAGGGAGTGTTCCTCCTGTAATCTTTTATTGTGAGCCCATTGTTTGGACATTTTCTTCAATACTGTAAGATTGTGTATAAACCCTTTGATGCTGTCATCCCTTCCCCAGGAGGGTTGGCTTTCCAGAAATCAGTGACCATACTGATGTAGGATTCTTCCTTAAGCCAGGCAGAGCAGAATTTGAAAGGTCCTCTAGGTTTTACTCGCCCTCCATCAATCTCCAAAAAAATGGGTAGATGATCAGAGATCCCCCCTGTTCCAACCCATTGTCGGATATGAAAACCCAAATCAATAACCTTTTCTTTGACAAGGAAGCGATCAAGCCTATGAGCCAAACCGTCTTCCCCAGTCCTGTTATTCCTCCAGGTCACTTGTATTTTAGCAGAGGGGATATCAATCAAATGGTGAGAGTCCAATACAGATAAGAAGTAATCCGATAGGGAGTCTCGTTGAGCTCTGTGTCCCCAGGACTCAGCATGTCCGATGGAAAAGTTGAGGTCCCCGCCAAGGATCAGGTGGTCATCCAAGAATAAATCAGAACCTAGGAGGTTTTTCCAAAAAGCAGGTCTGTTATGGCAAGGCCCATAAACATTAAAAATCCTGAAATTCATTCCAAGATCCGCAGATCTGATGTCTGCACCAAGGTGACCAGCTCCTCCCCAGAAATTGAGCATCTTGATAGAACGAGTATTGTATCCCAAGGCTAATCCCCCAGATCTCCCATGTGCATCAAGCCCAATAAATGTCCACCCAGGAAGCATATTTTGTAGAGATTGTGTAATGTCAATTGCTAGTCCTAGGGTCTCTTATAGGAAGATAATATCCAGTGATACATATGTAAGTAAACGACGGAGTGCTAGTTTTTTGTCTGGCCTAGCCAGCCCTCTACAATTATATGAGAAGATCTTCATGGAGGGGGTACAGAAGGGGATTCTCTAGCTCTAAGTGTCCTAGGAATAGTATATTGTATACCCAATGCAATCTCATCTCCTGCCATAAATTGGGCTTTTGATAGGGAGGAGGGTCTACCCCTATGCAGCTTAGGGGGAGGGGGGGAAGTGGATAATATCAAGCCCAACATGGTCCTGGGCTTGTCGCTTGGATTTTGAGCGAGTCATGTACCCCGCAGAAGGGGGGGCCTGATAGGTAGATGAAGATGGTGGGAGGGGGGAAGGCGAAGGCGAGGATGGAGCTAGTGAGAAGATGGGGCAAGCCGTAACCTGGCATGAGAGCGGAGCGGTGGCAGCAGGTTCTAAGATCAGACCCAAACCCAAATGAACACTGGATGGGTTCATGGAATGAAGACCAGAAGATGATCCAGATATAATGCAGTCAATTTGAGATGAGCAACAAGTGGAAGCGGAGATTAAGGGAGGATTCATACCCAGCGAGGGAGAGCCCTCGGATGGCGCCTATGGACGAGCTGGTGGAGGCAGTTGAGGATGGTGAGGAGGCCGCCTCGCTTCTTCAGCTGTGGGGGTGCCGTGGTATTTTCTGATGGAGACTTCTGCTTTTCGGCCAGGTCCTCAGTTGCAGCCATATTTTGTGGTTCTGTAGATGCCTGACTCCGTGGTTGAACGTCCTGTGAGATGGGCGGTTGGGCCGCCGCTTCCTGTACCGGGGACTGTTTTTGAGTCTTGCCTAATAGAGGACAGTCTTTATAGAGGTGTCCTACCTTGTGGCACCGCCGACATCGAAATGGCACACCCTCATAATCCAGCAGTTGTCTCCTGGTGTTGTTCCGCCACCGAATGTCAATGTGTTCTAGTAAACCCTCCGAGAGATCCAGGTGTACCAAAATCCTGGCATAAGCCATCCACCCCGAAGACTGAAATGAGCCATCATATGTAAGGTAAATGCCTAGGGCATTCCCAATCCACTTGAAAACGTCCTCCATCCAGAAATGTAGAGGCAGTCCGAGAAGGCGAACCCATATAGGACCAGCATCAACCCGCTCCTGCTCCGGATCAAACAGAGGTGTCCATCTTCGAAGTAAAACAGGGGCCTGATCGATGTGCCAGACCGTGGATAGCACCCAGTTGGTATGCACAAGACAACTAAAGTGCAAGGCAAACCACCCTTTTACAAATGTTTGTACCTTCAGGATGTCTTTCAGATGTTCTCCCCAGACCTCCAAGGCCCATTGCTGAAGCTTCTCCACACTATAATGTCGGCCGCGAACCCGACACACAAGTACCTTTTCAATTGTGTCCATAGTGTTAGCACCTAAATCTGCCTTAGGCTGAAAGAAGGCAAAAATTAGGGTAACCACAAACCACGCTCAGTCTGGTCGCTAGCCCTACCAGAACAGGAGAGGGCTCTCTCCGAGTCACGCTCAATGAATAGATGATCGAAAACGGTCTGAGATGACTTAAAATGCAATATTTACCTTAGGCTAGTAAGTGAATAGGGATTCTGGAAACAATTTTATGAATGACCAAGCTTTTGGGATGTTATGGGACCAGCGCTCAGCAAAGAACAGAGAATTTAATACAAAGGCACAGATTATTCTATGAGGCAAGGTAGGTGGAAAATGTAACAATTTAGTTTGAGGTACCGCGGCATGAATAGATTTCTGAAGAAAGTGAAAAGGGCATAGTGACATGAATCCTTTTCAACAGAAGAATAACATTGAACATGAAATTTTCCCACAGGCAAAGCAATAAAATTGAATTCTACCTAATCTCACTCAGAAAATTTCACTGGAAATGAACATGAATTGAATTATGAAACATAACGAAATACATATGAAACCATAAGGAACACATTTTCTACACTCACAACCACAATAATCTCATGAAACAGAGCCGATGCCTTTCATTAATTCTCTGTCAAAAATACATAGTGAAGAAACAAAGTTTCTTTCCCACAGTCTCCCAGAAGTTACAAGCCAACCAACCCTTTGCAAATAACTTGCATACAATATATAGAATGTGTGAGGAAGAGATATAACACCCAAGGATTGGGGAGTTACTCGAATCATTACAAAATGGAGATGGAGAGCCAACCATCAGCTACAGGTGCAGCGCTGCAAACATGACATTTGGCTTGGCGTGACCGTTTGCCTTCCTTCGCCACTTGGATAGAAGCCAATCTGGAGAAAAAACTCTTTAAATGCCACCTTTGGTGCTAAAAAATCGAAGTGTAGATGAGTGGGCCCACTTGGAGAAGTCGCGAACCAAAATTTCGTGAAACGGAGCAAAATTGGCAATTTTTCCTCTGTGCACCACGCCATTTTCTCTGTGCATTGTGCTATTTTGGGCCCTGTTTTGGGGCACTTTCAGGTGTCCAAAATGTGCCCAAGTGGGCTTGCTGGAAAGCCTATCCTGTCTACTTTCTAACTCAACTGGAATTTTCAAATTTGGTGCTCATTTTCTCCTCCAAATCTTCATTCTCCCAAGACTGCTTTCTGTGTGTCAAAAAAGTGGCAGAGAGGCCATTTTTGGGTGTTTTTTTTACCTTTAGGAGACCCAGATCTTGCCCAAATCTCTTGCCCGGACACCAGTAGTCATAATTTTCCATGTTGAATCCAAATCTGCAAGCCATTTCTCAATTGGAGCCCTAGAATTTTAGCGTCGCGCCAGTGGCACGGCGCACAGGGAGAAAATCCCTGTTTTTTACCCAAAAAATTACCAAGTGACCAAAATTTCCCCAAATTTTTTGAAATTTGGGCTGGAGGATCTCTATGGGGTGCTATGATGGGCCAAGGAAGCCTCAACCAAGATTCAAAGCCGATCTTGCTCTTTTGCCCGTTTTTCCCTTCTTGTTGCTTTCCTCAATTTTGCTTTCAAGTTCCTTATCCGGGCCTGTGCACTCATGTTTCGCACCCTGTAATGGAAAGCCATATGTCTCAATAGAGAAAGGTCCTGGTCGGCTTTGTCCAGTAGCCTCTCCAAATGCATGTTGACCCTCTCAAGGTTGGCCTCCCGATCCTCATTGATTTCTTGCTCCAAAGATGTGAGCGCAACCCTTCTTCTTTGAGCAGCTTGGCGATGCTCACGGATGTTCTGCAGCTCCATGATCATCTGTTGGTCCTCAAGCTATTTGTTTCTCTGCTCCAGGTAGTTCATGTGCCATTTGTCCCTCTCAAAGTCAAGGAACAACGAGTCAATCACTGACTGCTGCTCTTGGATGATCTCTGTGAGCTCCTCATTTGTTGGTTCTACATCTGTCTCATCATCCTGGAGGAGAACAAACTCGATGTCTCACTCACCTGATGGCCCTTCCTCCTGCACTGGCTCCTTACCCTTACCCTACTCCTGTGATGCTCATGTCAGAAGCGAGGCCCCTTCCACCCCGAGTGGAGATAACACTCGCTTTGCTGCTGCAAATAAGGGTCTACTGCCTTTCTGATAGGTGATGTATACTGGCATAGTGGCAGTCTCATGTCGCTCATACTGATGAGATGGCCCCCTACCTCATGCTCTGCCTATAAAACCACCTGTGGAGCGCTGAAGAATTCACAGGAGATGAAGTCCTCCCAAGAAATACCCTGCAATCCCAACTGATGGTCTACCAAAATCCGAATAAGGGCAAAGTGATACACACTGTTAAGCTGCTATCGAGGGGTCTTGTGCTGCATGAAATTTCTCATCCTCTCTATGTTCCCGCAGATGAAAAATGGTAGGTTCATAATCCGCACCGTGGTAAAGTGCATGAGCAACCTGATGTGATAGGCATAAAGACGAGAAAACCTCCCCTCACAACTGAAGTACTCCATGATCAATTTCATGAGTGGGGCATACTCATCTTTCCAAAATATGAATGGAAAAACTCTCATGAGGTGGCTCAAACCGTTGTCTTTGATGTAAGGCTCATAATGATGCCTTTCTACCTTCTTCTTCTTGTGCCACTGCTCTCCAATGTTTGGTATGCCTGTTGCCACTGATATGGTTTCGGGTGTCAATGTGAAAGTGACCCCAGCCAAGATAGAATGTCCCAACTCATATGCTAAAAGGACGGGCCAACTCATAATGAACTCTGACATTTGCCACCCTCTGACAAGATTCGAAACATGCTAAGTGCTGGAAACAAGACATAGCAAGAGGGCATGCCTACAACTCGGTGAGGGTGTTTGGCTCATCTCTAAGATGTCTGCCACTCCGGTGATGTCTCCTTTGGGCCCTTTCTCCCAAAGCTATGTCACTGTGGGTCTCCTCCTCATATTCTGATGAAACTTCGGATACCATTACTGCTGTTTGTACCCTGAGTTTTATGTTTCCCTTGAATACCAATGAAGCTGGTAGTTGCTCTGAAAATCTGCCACCAAGGGGACAATAAAATAGGGAGTATTAGGAGGGGAATGATGAAATGGGAATAGGGGCTAAAGGGAGAAATTTATCAGGGATTTGGGAGTAGTTTAGGTATAGTGTTGATGGGGTATGGTTTGAAACATATTGGCAGCACTGTCACTGTAGCATAAACCCTAGGATCATGATTTCTTTGTTTCTCTTTTGTTTGCTTTATAAAAAAAAATCATTTGATTTATACCCCTACAGCCATGCTATTCCTTTCACGTTTGATGCAAGAATGGAGGTAGGTGGCCTACCTTTCAAAATTGGTGAGCATCCAAAAATTTTTAGGCAGATTGAATAGTTTCTGGGCTTTATATCTCTGTGCGCCACGCGCTCGGTATGCGCCGCGCCAGTGGCGGATTTACACAGTGGACGGGCCCTGTGTGCACCGTGCCCAATGAGTGCACCACACTCTTTGGTGTGTGCGCCGCGCGCTATGAAATCACCCAAATTTTCTCCTAATCTTTTGACTCTTCGACTCTTTGACCATGCACCCCTCTCCCACAGCTTGGCTTGCACAATGAGCTGGTCTTGTGGTGACTTTGAGTTAACTAATAGTGGAGGAATAGGGAGAGGGTTTGGTAGTGACTTAGGGCAGGGGTTTAGGAAAAATGATAAGGGAGGATGGGAAAAATGATAGGTGAGGGGAATAGGTGAGTGGAGTGAAGCCTTGGCAATAACAACACAAATTTACAACCCCAGCCATCGTTTTCTTGGTGATTTTCTCATGGTTGACCTTATGCATTTTTGGGTGACATTCAAACCTCTTCACAAACACCATATCCTTGACAAAATTTGATGAGAAGGTAATGTCATAAGGCTTACCTCTCAATTTTATAGCCTTCACCAAAGTTTGAAGTGGTTTGGCACTATTTCTTAGCCGCTGGACTGTGTGCGCCGCGCGCAATTCCCAGTGCGCCGCGCACTTTGTATGCACCGCGCCTATGTAATCCTTCAATGGCGGGCTGGCTGCGTGTGCATCGCGCCCGGTGAGTGCGCCGCGCCCCTGGGTATATGCGTCGCGCCCTCCAAAACCTGCTTCCGCTCACTCAAACTCTCCAACCTCACACTCACACCTTTGCAATGCCTTCTCCAAGTCTTGCAAGAGCACAATGCCTTTGATTTGGGCAAAAACAAGTATATATAGGCTTGGAAGAGATGGGTTTAATTTTTTCTTCCTTGAAAACCCATTTTTCTAATGTTGTGTTTTGCACTTTTTCATTGACTTTAGAACACACTGATTTTCACTTTCCCTTTGACATTTTGGCTCAAAAGATGAAATTTTTGGCACATCTTTGCAGGGACTGTATGACAGAGCATTTGGCCATGGAAATCATAACTGCATCTAAAAAGTCAACTGGTGATTTTTGGAAAATTTTGTCATAAATGACCTTGTTTGACTTTTCTTCAAAACAGAGTTTTGAAGAAGAGTCGAAGTCTATCTAGGTGACGATGAAGCTTTCTGAACCATAGCTGTGTAAGGCCTCCCTCTGGCCTACATGGCTTTACTGGACATGTTTCAAAGACCAAATTGATGAATTCCTAGACCCAAACATAGAAAATGACTCTGTCCTGTAAAGGACCAGACCTTGACTGTCATGGACTTTGGTGATTGTTGACAAAAGACCTGAGCCAGCAGGAGCCAGACATGAGGGAAAATGACGAGCAGAACTTTCTCCGTCGGGTCATGGCATGCCCCTAGCGAAATGCAGCTGAGTGAATGGAGCGGGACACCTAAAATGGAAATGCACAAATAGTTTTTATCTCTAACGGAGGGCTGACCAGACCGACTCTAACATTGGCTCCAATGGGGGACGGTAGCTCCTTGGAGGTGCCAAGAACAACAAATCTCTGGAGGAGCTAGATAGTGCCTTTTGTCCATTGGGCTATGGAGTCATCATTTCGATAAACAACACAGGACTCTGACTTATTTATGAAACTGAAATGACCAAGAAATTGGCTCTACTTGACATTGAAATAACTTAAAAACTAACTTTACAGACTGAAACCAAACTGAAAATAAAAATGGTATTTACAATGATAGTGGAAGCAGCGTTAATAGATCAGCAGTGATACCGCTTGAGCAGCCGACCATTGATCGGCCCTCCAGGACAATCTTCCCCGTTCATTTCCTTCAGAAGAAAGGCATTCTGACCCCTATATGCTGCAATCTTGAAAGGACCTTTCCACAGATTTTCGAACTTTCCGTGCTTGCCTTTCTCTTCATTCCTTGCATCCCACTTCAGCACCACATCATCCAACTAAAATTTATCTGCTTTTGCTTTTCTATCATAGATTTTCTTTATCTTCTCCTGCAACTTGGATGTGTTCTTGAAAACTTCTTCTCTTGTTTGCTGCAAGTGGATCATTTGATTCAACCTTCTCTGCATGGGATCTTCTTCACTGCCGGCCTCCTGAAGAAGTCTGACCACCAGGGCAGCAAGAGAGGCAGGGAATATTGTGTCAACTCCATAAACAAGCTCAAACGGTGACATACCAATAGACTTTTTCTGACTGATCCGATCTGCCCAAAGCGCATGGACCAACCTCTTATTCCAGCTCTTCTTATTTATTTCTAGCAGCTTCTTGATGATGTTGACCAAGGATTTATTCGAAGATTCCGCCAATCCATTGCCTTGTGGATGATAGGTAGTTGAATGACCCAAAATTATGTGATATTTATGACAAAATTCTACCATCCTTTTCGATTTGAAAGTTGCTGCATTATCAGTGATTAATTTGTTTGGACAACCAAAGTGAGACAAGATGTTATTTTCGAGAAATGAAATGATTACCGTGTCTGTGGCTTGTCTGGTAGGGGCTGCCTCAATCCATTTTGTGAAATAGTCTGTCACTGTAAGGATCCATCTATGCTGTCCGGAAGAGGCGAGATGAATTTCCCCAATGAAATCCAACCCCCACTGCTGGAAGGGAGCACTCACTTCAATAGGCTTAAGTGGCAAAGGCTGTAATTTCTATTTTCCTTCGAAAATCTGACATTTATGACAGCGCTTGACCATCTTATGCACATCAGCAAACAAAGTAGGCCAGTAGTACCCTGCTCTCAAAATTTTGTTCGCTGTTGACTTCCAAAAAAGATGACCACCACACTCTCCTCCGTGGAAATCCTCCATGACTTTCTTTGCCTCCTCTTCCACCAAACAATTTAACAAAATGCCACCGGGATCTTTCCAATACAGTGCAGAATTCAAAATACAAAACTTGGCAACCTTCAATTTGAGTGTTCTCGCTTTGTTTCTAGTCATGCCAGGCGGTGGTGATAGATTTTTCAGCACATATATTATATCTGAATACCATGGGGACAAAGCAAACATTTCGGATACCTGAATTGACGTTCCTTCCTCATTCTCATCGGACATGGCAGCGATCAGATTTATGTCCAAGGCATGCAAGTTTGATTCGGCCATTAGCTTCGCCAACCCCTGTCCTTTGACCAGCTTTGTAGGCTTTATTTCCACATCATATTCCAGCAAGGCTGCAATCCATTTGCCTCTTCTCCCTTCTGGATCGGTCTGCACTAAAACATCTTTTACAGCAGTATTAGGAACATAGGCCAGAATGTGAGAATGTAGGATATATACCCGGAAATCCTTCAATGCCTTCACCAATGCCAGGGCCTGCTTCTCAATGATGTTGTACTTTAAAGTTGTGTCCCTTATAGCCCTGCTGAAGAATGCAATGGGTCTTTCATGATCATCTCTCTTCTGTAATAATACTGCTGCCATAGTGTGCTCAGAAGCAAATGAAAACAATATGAAATCCTGAGTGTAGTCCGGGTTGACTAGAACTGGAGCTGAAGAAAGGGCCAATTTGACCAAGTTGAAAGATTTTACAGCCTCCTCTGTCCATTTCACCTGGCTGTCCTTCTTAAGCATGTTGGTCATTTCTCTTAAGTGTTCTACAAGATTAGGCACAAAGCGACACAGAAAATTCATCTTACCATTGAATGATTGTATCTCTTTTTTGTTCCTAGGCAGATCGATTTGCTGAATTGCTTGCACACGTGCTGGGTCTATACAAATGCCATCCTTTGAAATGATGTGCCCAAGTAATTTTCCTTCCTCCATGGCAAACAAGCTCTTCTTAGGATTCAGTGATAGACCATATTTCCTGCACTTTTGAAAGACAATTTTTAGGTGATGCATGTGCTCTTCATCAGATTTGGAAAATACCGTCAAATCATCCAAGTACACCACCAAAAACACATCCTTCTCATTTGCAAAATCCGAGTCCATTGCCCACTGAAATGTGGCACCTGCATTCTTTAAACCAAAGGGAATTTTGGCGTAGTGAAAGGTTCCCCATGGAGTGGTGAATGTTGTCTTGTCTCTATCATCTTCATGGACGGAAATTTGGCTATATCTGGAATAACCATCAAGCATGACATACGAGATGCCCCCACTACTTGCTGAAGTATATGGTCCATCTTGGGTAGTGGATAGTTTTCCTTCAATGAGACCTTATTTAGATTTCTGAAATCAATGCATAGGAAGATCTCACCGGTCTTCTTGCATACAAGCACTAAGTTAGATATCCAATCTGAAAATCTGATGGGCACAATGATACCTGACTTGTAAAACCTATTTACCTCCTTTTAGATAGATGGCAGCAACTTTGGATTTATCCTTCTCAACTTATGTCTAAATGGTTTTTGATTGGGCTTGATGGGTATTTTGTGCTGAATAATATTTGTATCATAGGTCTTTAAATCATAATAATCTCAAGTAAACACATCTGCAAATGAAGCCATCAAACTGATGTATTTGTCCTTGATCTTTGGCGGTAATGCTTTGGACAATTTTACCAACTTTGGATTGGAAGCTGTACCGATGTTGACTTCTTCTACACCCTTCTCCATTGGCTGCAATGTTGGCTTGCGGGCTACATCATCCTGATCAAAAAGTTCCTCTAGAGGTATCAAGCCTTTAGGAATGATGTTATTCTTCAGCTGCAATACGTCCATTTGATTGATCTGCACTTCATCTGTACCATTCCCTTTGCCCTCATCGTTTTCTACATCAATTGAGGTTTCTTTGAACTTGCCTTTGTTCAGCAGAAAATCCTTAATCTCCTCATCATCTTGAAACACTTGCCAATATCGCTGATTGTCTGGAATGGTTGGACGATGCTTGACATGGATTTCAAATTTATTGCTGGAGTTCATGGGGATCTTCAAGCTGCTCGTTGCCTTGGCAAGAGCATCAGCAATACTATTTTGTATACGAGGCACACATGTCAAGGTGTATTCTGAAAATAACTTCAAGATGTCTAAAACTGCATTATGATAGGCCCACATCCTAGGATGTTTTTCTTGATACTCACCTCTGACCTGTTTTATTACCAACTCAGAGTCGCCATATACCGAAATCCTTTTTGCATTCAGCTTTCTAAGAATCTTCAAGCCAGAAATCAGAGCTTCATACTCAGCTTCATTGTTTGAACACTCAAAGGCCAACTTGTAAGAGTAAACCCTCACGCTGTTAGGCACTTTGTTTGGGGCGGAGAAAGGACTGCGTACCCAAATTCCAATTCTAGCGCCATCATTTCCTACTGCTCCATCGAAATCCATGGTCCACAAGCCTTCTTCCTCCTCTTGTAAGTGCTGGAAATCTATTTGCCATGCCTTGTCTGCTTGCTGTCCATTATTTTCAGCTGATTGCCCAACATTTTCCTGCTTTTCTTGACTTTCTTTCTTCAAAATTTCTCTGAAATTTTCTGTTATTTCCAGTATGTCATCTGCTTTTACTATCTGACTATCTATCTCATTTAAACTATCTGAAAACAAAACAAAAGACTCTAAATCTGTATGTACATAGTTGATAGGATGATTTATAGGTTTCTCCTTGCTTGTGATCATATATTTCATTTTTTGTTCTTGATATAACTTCCTCATTTGTCCAAACACCGGGATGGTTGCATAGGAGAAATCCAGCTGTAGTGTCCCTTTCAATTTCGCTACCCAAGACCTGGAAAGAAGCATGCCAAACCTTGGAGGAATATCTGCTACCACCACATCCATCAAAACATTTTTCATAGGAAGCTGATCCAAACTCACAACTAAGTCTTTGATGAGTCCTATACACCTTACTCTACTAGAATCGAATGAATAGAGATAATGATATTGTCGGGTGATGTCCAGACCAAGCTTATCCATGATAGCCTTGGGCATGAGATTGTGAGAAGCTCCGGAATCGAACATGGCATTGTGTAACACAAAATCATGCAATCGTAAACTGATATAGAAGGGTGGCACATTGCTATCAGGAGACTCACCATTCGATGCTGGTCCAAAAATCATTTCAGGCTGATCATCTTCTACATTTACCATGTCAGACATTGGGTCCAAATTCAACATTTTAGAAATTTGTCCTCTATAACTGCTATTCTTCATTATTTTAGTCAAGGGGATGGATACCTTTAACTTAGAAATCTCATTCTCTAGGCTAAAAGTGGGAATTTTTTCTACCTCTTTGACTGGGATCTCTTTCCTTTCCTTTTCTTTTGATGTGGCTGGTTGCTGTGATTGTTCTGCTAATTTTGATTTGCTGCTCTCCGGACCAACCGCCTCCTTTCCTTTTCTTTGTGTAGCTGATGAATCATTTTTTGTTGTTTCACCCTCCTTCTTTTTTGAATTGGTTTGGCCGGCACATCTCTATTCTAAGTGAATATCGTTGCTGTTGTGCAGACAGAGCATTCATATATCCCCTTTGATATTCTTCTGATTCTTCTTCCAACACAGTGTCGCTAGCTAGAATAAAATCAGTGTCTTGGTGTGCAGCTGAATTCACTGCACATTCTTCCTCTTCGGTAATGTAAGTAGGCAGCTCATCTGGAGTAAAGAGATGGTTTTCTTCGCTTATTACATTCCCGTCCTCATTTGACTCCGGTCCATGCACAAAATTCTGCTGCAATGGTGTTTGTACCGACTGTTGTGCTGTCTGCTCTTGAGTTCGCTAATCTCTCTTTTGTATTCTATATTGTGGCTGCTGCTGGCCACGAAAGTTAGGATTCCTAACTTGTGGTTTTGGCTTGTCAAGTTTTACCCTTTCAAGCATCTGCTCTACCTTTTTGAGAAGTTGATCCATTGAAGAAGATTCTTCTTTCACCGTGGTTTTCTTCTCTGCTTTCGCTCTAGCTCTTCTGAACAGCAGATTTGCCTCAATGCTGACCGCAATTTTCTGCATGTCTTCCATTGTGGCTAGTTCTCTTTCTCTTAATTGGTATGCCATGTCAGCATCAAAACCATCTGGAAACTTCATCATTGTTAGTCCCACGGGCGGCTTTAGTTGATCTGGAATTTCGTTATAGACTGCATTAAATCTAACACAATAGTCTTAGACCGACTCACCAGCATTCCGTTTGATTTGTTCATATTCGGCCAGAATTTGAAGGGGATTCTTTTTCACTTCCCACCGGTTCAAAAATTGTCTTTATAGTTCAGCCAAGGTAGTGATACTTGCTGCCGGCAAACCTCTGAACCATTTCCTCACATCACCTGCAAATGTCTGTACAAAGAGCCTCATTGCCAAGTTCTCTGCATCAATATCATGAAGTTCATAGAAGTCTGCCATTTTGTCTACATGTTGCTGAGCAATAATGCTGTTAGGAGTTCCATCAAAAAACGGGATTTTACTTTGATAATCCGTTGGCATATCATCTAGAACTTGGGGTAGAACAAGGGGTGCAAAACAGGCAGCCATCATTCTCGGTGGATTTGGCCTTGGAGGTGTTGGAGGAGTGTGCACAGTTTGCAAGGGGCTTGCAATTGGAGTTTGGGGCTGCGTTGCAATGTAATTATCAATTAATCTATTAGCTCTTTCTGTTTCGAGGTCTACAAGAAATTGCGGATTGGGGACAGTATAATCAACAGCCCTTTCGGATTTAGACTCAAACAATGATATTTCAAACCGTTCGTCAAACTCAAGCTCTTCAAGATACTCAAAAATGTCGGGACATGAATGGGATTTAAACACGGGAGTTATGGTGCTTTCTTGATGGAGGAGTCTTGGGATCAAATTTGGGTTTTCGTAAATATGAGGAGGATTCGGGTCTGGATTGGCTCTGGTATATCGTCTCGAAGCCAGTGTGCTATTGAGAAAAATCACAGGACACAACCAACTTACTTAGCCTTTCCAATCCTAAGCTCATCATCCGGAAGCTCAAAATTATTATGAAACAAAGGAATCTGATTTCAACTCGGTCCCCAGCGGAGTCGCCACTATGTTAGCACCTAAATCTGCCTTAGGCTGAAAGAAGGCAAAAATTAGGGTAACCACAAACCACGCTCAGTCTGGTAGCTAGCCCTACTAGAATAGGAGAGGGCTCTCTCCGAGTCACGCTCAGTGAATAGATGATCGAAAACAGTCCGAGATGACTTACAATGCAATATTTACCTTAGGCTAGTAAGTGAAGAGGGATTCTGAAAACAATTTTATGAATGACCAAGCTTCTGGGATGTTATGGGACCGACGCTCAGCAAAGAACAGAGAATTTAATACAAAGGCACAGATTATTCCGTGAGGCAAGGTAGGCGGAAAATGTAACAATTTAGTTTGAGGTACCGCGGCATGAATAGATTGCTGAAGAAAGTGAAAAGGGCATAGTGACATGAATCCTTTTCAACAGAAGAATAACACTGAACATGAAATTTTCCCACAGGCAGAGCAATAAAATTGAATTCTACCTAATCTCACTCAGAAAATTTCACTGGAAATGAACATGAATTGAATTATGAAACATAACAAAATACATATGAAAACATAAGAAACACATTTGCTACACTCACAACCACAAGAATCTCATGAAACAGAGCTGCTGCCTTTCATTAATTCTCTGTCAAAAATACACAGTGAAGAAACAAAGTTTCTTTCCCACAGTCTCCCAGAAGTTACAAGCCAACCAACCCTTTGCAAATAACTTGCATACAATATATAGAATGTGTGAGGAAGAGATAGAACACCCAAGGGTTGGGGAGTTACTCGAATCATTACAAAATGGAGATGGAGAGCCAACCATCAGCTACAGGTGCAGCGCTGCAAACATGACATTTGGCTTGGGGTGACCGTTTGCCTTCCTTCGCCACTTGGATAGAAGCCAATCTGGAGAAAAAAACTCTTTAAATGCCACCTTTGGTGCTAAAAAACTGAATTGTAGATGAGCGTGCCCACTTGGAGAAGTCGCGAACCGAAATTTCGCGAAACAGAGCAAAATTGGCAATTTTTCCTCTGTGCACCGCGCCATTTTCTCTGTGCGTCACGCTACTTTGGGGCCTGTTTTGGGGGAATTTCAGGTGTCCAAAATGTGCCCAAGTGGGCTTGCTGGAAATCCTGCCCTGTCTACTTTCTAACCCAACTAGAATTTTCGAATTTGGTGCTCATTTGCTCCTCCAAATCTTCATTCTCCCAAGACTGCTTTCTGTGTGTCAAAAAAGTGGCAGAGAGGCCATTTTTGGGTGTTTTGTTTGACCTTTAGGAGACCTAGATCTTGCCCAAATTTCTTTCCCAGACACCAGTAGTCGTAATTTTCCATGCTAAATCCAAATCTGCAAGCCATTTCTCAATTGGAGCCCTAGAATTTTAGCGTCGCACCAGTGGCTCGACGCACAGGGAGAAAATCCCTGTTTTTTACCCAAAAAATTACCAAGTGACAAAAATTTCCCCTAATTTTTTTAAATTTGGGATGGAGGATCTCTATGGGGTTCTATGTTGGGCCAAGGAAGCCTCAACCAAGATTCGAAGCCGATCTTGCTCTTTTTCCCGTTTTTCCCTTCTTGTTGCTTTCCTCAATTTTGCTTTCAAGTTCCTTATCCGGGCCTGTGCACTCATGTTTCGCACCCTGTAACGGAAAGCCATATGTCTCAATAGAGAAAGGTCCTGGTCGGCTTTGTCCAGCAGCCTCTCCAAATGCATGTTGACCCTCTCAAGGTTGGCCTCCCGATCCTCATTGATTTCTTGCTCCAAAGATGTGAGCGCAACCCTTCTTCTTTGAGCAGCTTGGCGATGCTCACGGATGTTCTGCAGCTCCATGATCGTCTGTTGGTCCTCAAGCTATTTGTTTCTCTGCTCCAGGTAGTTCATGTTCCATTTGGCCCTCTCCAAGTCAAGGAACAACGAGTCAATCACTGACTGCTTCTCTTGGATGATCTCTGTGAGCTCCTCATTTGTTGGTTCTACATCTGTCTCATCATCCTGGAGGAGAACAAACTCAATGTCTCGCTCACCTGATGGCCCTTCCTCCTGCACTGGATCCTTACCCTTACCCTACTACTGTGATGCTGATGTCAGAAGCGAGGCCCTTTCCACCCCGAGTGGAGATAACACTCGCTTTGCTGCTGCAAATAAGGGTCTACTGCCTTTCTGATAGGTGATGTATACTGGCATAGTGGCAGTCTCATGTCGCTCATACTGATGAGATGGCCCCCTACCTCATGCTCTGCCTATAAAACCACCTGTGGAGCACTGAAGAATTCACGGGAGATGAAGTCCTCCCAAGAAATACCCTGCAATCCCAACTAATGGTCTACCAAAATCCGGATAAGGGCAAAGTGATACACACTGTTAAGCTGTTGTCGAGGGGTCTTGTGCTGCATGAAATTTCTCATCCTCTCTATGTTCCCGCAGATGAAAAATGGTAGGTTCATAATCCGCGCCGTGGTAAAGTGCATGAGCAACCTGATGTGATAGGCATAAAGACGAGAAAGCCTCCCCTCGCAACTGAAGTACTTCATGATCAATTTCATGAGCAGGGCATACTCATCTTTCAAAAATCTAAATGGAAAAACTCTCGTGAGGTGGCTCAAACAACTGTCTTTGATGTAAGGCTCATAATGATGCCTTTCTACCTTCTTCTTCTTGTGCCACTGCTCTCCAATGTTTGGTATGCCTGTTGCCACTGATATGGTTTCGGGTGTCAATGTGAAAGTGACCCCAGCCAAGATAGATTGTCCCCCATGTAGGTGAAGTGAAAAAAGATGGGCCAACTCATGATGAACTCTGACATTTGCCACCCTCTGACAAAATTTGAAACATGCTAAGTGCTGGAAACAAGACATAGCAAGAGGGCATGCCTGCAACTCGGTGAGGGTGTTTGGCTCATCTCTAAGATGTCTGCCACTCCGGTGATGTCTCCTTTGGGCCCTTTCTCCCGAAGCTGTGTCACTGTGGGTCTCCTCCTCATATTCTGATGAAACTTCGGATGCCATTACTGTTGTTTGTACCCTGAGTTTTATGCTACCCTTGAATTCCAATGAAGCTGGTAGTTGCTCTGAAAATCTGCCACCAAGGGGACAATAAAATAGGGAGTATTAGGAGGGGAATGATGAAATGGGAATAGGGGCTAAAGGGAGAAATTTATCAGGGATTTGGGAGTAGTTTAGGTATAGTGTTGATGGGGTAGGGTTTGAAACATATTGGCAGCACTGTCACTGTAGCATAAACCCTAGGATCATGATTTCTTTGTTTCTCTTTTGTTTGCTTTATAAAAAAAAATTCATTTGATTTATACCCCTACAGCCATGCTATTCCTTTCACGTTTGATGCAAGAATGGAGGTAGGTGGCCTACCTTTCAAAATTGGTGAGCATCCAAAAAATTTTAGGCAGATTGAATAGTTTATGGGCTTTATATCTCTGTGCACCGCGCGCACTGCCCAGTGCACCGTGCGCCAGGTATGCGTCGCGCCAGTGGCAGATTTACACAGTGGACGGGCCCTGTGTGCGCCATGCCCAATGAGTGTGCCACGCTCTTTGGTTTGTGTGTCGCGTGCTATGAAATCACCCAAATTTTCTCCTAATCTTTTGACTCTTCGACTCTTTGACCATGCACCCCTCTCCCACAGCTTGGCTTGCACAATGAGCTGGTCTTGTGGTGACTTTGAGTTAACCAAATAGTGGAGGAATAGGGAGAGGGTTTGGTAGTGACTTAGGGCAGGGGTTTAGGAAAAATGATAAGGGAGGATGGGAAAAATGATAAGTGAGGGGAATAGGTGAGTGGAGTGAAACCTTGGCAATAACAACACAAATTTACAACCCCAGCCATCGTTTTCTTGGTGATTTTCTCATGGTTGACCTTATGCATTTTTGGGTGACATTCAAACCTCTTCAAAAACACCATATCCTTGACAAAATTTGATGAGCAGGTAATGTCATAAGGCTTACCTCTCAATTTGATAGCCTTCACCAAAGTTTGAAGTGGTTTGGCACTATTTCTTGGCCACTGGACTGTGTGCGCCGCGCGCAATTCCCAGTGCGTCTTACGCTTTGTATGCGCCGCGCCTGTGTAATCCTTCAACGGCGGGCTGGCTGCGTGTGCGTCGCGCCCAGTGAGTGTGCCGCGCCCCTGGGTATATGCACCGCGCCCTCCAAAACCTGCTTCCGCTCACTCAAACTCTCCAACCTCACACTCACACCTTTGCAATGCCTTCTCCAAGTCTTGCAAGAGCACAATGCCTTTGATTTGGGCAAAAACAAGTATATATAGGCTTGGAAGAGATGGGTTTAATTTTTTCTTCCTTGAAAACCCATTTTTCTAATGTTTTGTTTTGCACTTCTTCATTGACTTTAGAACACACTAATTTTCACTTTCCCTTTGACATTTTGGCTCAAAAGATGAAATTTTCGGCACATCTTTGCAGGGACTGTATGACAGAGCATTTGGCCATGGAAATCATACCTGCATCTAAAAAGTCAACTGGTGATTTTTGCAAAATTTCGTCATAAATGACCTTGTTTGACTTTTCTTCAAAACAGAGTTTTGAAGAAGAGTCGAAGTCTATCCAGGTGACGATGAAGCTTTCTAAACCGTAGCTGTGTAATGCCTCCCTCTGGCCTGCATGGCTTTACTGGACATGTTTCAAAGACCAAATTGATGAATTCCTAGACCCAAACATAGAAAATGACTATGTCCTGTAAAGGACCAGACCTTGACTATCATGGACTTTGGTGATTGTTGACAAAAGAACTGAGCCAGCAGGAGCTAGACATGAGGGAAAATGATTAGCAAAACCTTCTCCGTCAGATCATGGCATGCCCCTAGCGAAATGCAGCTGAGTGAATGGAGCGGGACACCTAAAATGGAAATGCACAAATAGTTTTGATCTCTGACGGAGGGCTGACCAGACTGACTCTAACACATAGAGTCCAGAAGTTGTGTGTCCTCTGTGAGGTTGAGGAGCACCGCACTGGACCGAAGCTTCAAACACCTTTTTTTCCTTGAAACCCCAAAAATCCTCGCGGCCGATGATTCCGGAGCCGAGGTAGGTTGAGCAGATTCCGAAGAAGGTGAAACCCTAATATTCTCGGCCGCCGTCGATGGAATGGATGCAAAGATCCTCAAGATAGGTCCAATTCCAGTATAATTCCCCAGAGGGGGAGCCGCAGTGTTCAGGGGAGCAGATAAAACGGGGCCTAGAACAGCAGAGCCCAAGGGTCGTTCAGATGAGGGGATGCTAGCCACAGACGAAGGAGGGTTTTGGGTAGGTTCTCCTTCGAGAGATTGGCCGATAGGGTTAGACGGAGGGTCGGTGAAAGCTAGAGAGCGCGGCGAGAGTGGCTGGGTAATGAACTCAGGGGGAGAAGGGGCGTCCTCCGGAAGGGATACAGGCGGTATGCGGGAGCGAGAAATGGGAGGGAGGGCATCAATCTCGTCGGTTAAATCAGACATGAACGGAAATAAGCTAGCTGCAGTGGTCCTGGTGGGTGTCCAGATGGGCACATCCTCTGAAGGATCCGCGAAATTGCCCAGCTCATCCATAACTGTCAAAATATTCCAATGACAGCTGCCAGAAGAGGATAGAAGCTAACTGCAAACGGCTGAGGAGGTAAGAAGTAAACCGCAGCAGCAGGGGTTAAGTCGGAGGTGAAACCCAAATCCAAGGAGTGAGTGGGGAGAAACGGAAGGAAGATGACCCGTAAAGGATTACGGGGGCAGGCGCAGGCAAGCTTCAGTGGTTGTAGGATGCAGGCACGCGCGGCATCAAAACCTAATCCGGTCGCCATCTCCCCCATTCATTCACAAGCTATCGGATTACTTCCCTCTATGTCTATCTTGCACTTTGATATTTGAATGTATCTTGCCTTTTTTCCTTTGGTTTCACTATTGTTTCTCATAGTTAAATTGATAATTTTTGCAATTTTGGATTTATTTTTTTTTGTAGGTTTTAAGAGAGGTCTTCTAATTCTATTGAACCTCCAAGTTTAGCTTAACTTCCAAATCTAAATCCAGATATTTCCATGCCGCTATTTCCACTAACAACTCATTCATGCCTGCTATAGTTATAACTTTTAGTGTTCCTCCACTATATATGTCCGCAGACCCATGTCTTAATATTTTTTAATAAAAATCAAGAGTGTAGATTCGTTCAAGCATAGCCATATTACCATATAAAACGTTGTTGGTTTGATCAATTTTTATATATAAAAATAATTACAAAATAGTTTCCTTCAACTCCTTTAAACTATATCCCCGAAGGCTTATTTTAAGTTGCAAATCTCTATCGCACTCTAGGTTTCAATACACATATAACCACTACGAAACTGTGTCCCGATGCACTCTTTGTTACCTGATGGAATGTTACCTATCAATGCATATTTCCTGTTTCCCGAGCCCATCTTCCTGATTGATTTCCTTTTTGCACCTTTTTTTCTTCCGAGTAAGTGCCTTCTGGCCTTTCCTTCTAGGATGCTTATAGGATTTACTTCTAGGTTATTTCTTCTGGATCATCAAGGACTTTTTCTTCCAGGAAAGTTCTTCCTACCTCTATGACTACCCCAGTTGTTGGCTCCTTGGCTCCTCGACTCCCGACTCCCTGAATCTATGTTGCACACTTTTCTTCCAAGGAAGTTCATTTCAGTCTGCGACTGTTTGGCTTCCCGGTTTCCTAGCTCCTCAACTATGCGCTGCAAACTTTTCTTTAGGGGAAATTCCTTCTGGTCTATGACTTCCCAACTTCCTAGTTTTCCAACTCCTCGACTCCTAGCTTCCTGACTTAAATGCCTACATACATTTCTTGCTTCTTCTAGTTCCTATCTTCTTGTCTCCCCAGCTCCCAGTTCCCCGACTTAAATTCCTACACACATTTCCTGTTTCTTTTAATTCTCGGCTTCCTAGATCCCTAGCTCATGGTTCTCTGGCTTAAGTTCCTATGTACATTTGTTGTTTCTTTTGATTCATGGCTTCTCGGTTTCCTGGTTTCTGTCTCCCTGGCTCACGACTCCCTGACTTTATCACCTATGCACACTTCTTGTTTTCTTCTGGTTCCCAACTTCCCAACTCCCCAAATTAAACCTCCATGCACTGCTTTTTGTTTCTTCTGGTGTCTAACCTCCTAGGTTGCTCTGCTAAAACTCTGACATGTTTGGAAAATGTGCCAAACTTAACTTACTCCAAAGTTTCTTCACCAACTTTAGCTCTACAATCTTTGACTTTGGGGTCCTCAACCTTGACTGGCTCTTACTTTCAAATCTATATCCATATGAGTGGGCCCCAACTATGTTTGAAGAGATCTTATGAACTAAAAATGGCTTCAAAGTCTCTACATCATCACCAACTTTCTCTTAACAATTTTTTGAGTTGTTCTTCAATCTCCTTGCATTCTTCTTTCTTGTTGCCTCCATCCTAATCACATTTTCAATCAATGACAACACATTTATAACATTCTCCCCCTTTGGCATTTACGGAAACACCTTGATCAAACAACCATGTCAAGCAGAATCAACACCATAAAGAAACAAAGGTTGTATCATAATCTTCTCCTCCTTTGCACTCCTTTGGATGTGGATCCCCATGAAATGCACTTTTAAACTGTTGTGGATTAATTCACCTTTCCTTTTTGTTAACCAATACATCTACCCTTATTTTGAATTTATTCTCCATCTTGTGGTTGATCGCCAATACTACTCCCCCTTTGATATCAATGGCAAAGACACCAACATGCTCCCCCTGTCATCAATTTCCCTCTATCATGTGGATCATGTGGACCTGGAACCTTCATCTTGATATGTTGAATGCTTGTTAGCTACCCTTCTTCCTCTATAAGGAAGATTTAGTGGAGGGAGGCAAGAGGAACAACTCCCAATCTCTACCTTAAATTCTCAAACTGATCTCTTGGGAGAGGTTTGGTGAAAATATCAACTACATGTTCTTTTGTAGATACATACTCCAGCTTGATTGTCTAATTTTCAACTTGCTCTCTCAAGAAGTGGTACTTGATTGGAATATGCTTTATCTTTGAGTGAAAGACAAGATTCTTTGACATGCTAGTGGAACTTGTATTGTCAAAAATAATAGGAATAGGTTGATCATAAAACACTTGTACATACTATAGATTTTGCTTCTTCCATAAGAGTTGAGTGCAAAAAGACGTTTTTGCTCTATATTCCACTTCAGCAGTAGATAGTGAGATCAAAGAAAAGATCCTTTGACATGTTAGTGGAACTTGTATTGTCACAAATAATAGGAATAGGTTGATCATAAAACACTTGTACATACTATAGAGTTGCTTCTTCCATAAGAGTTGAGTGCAAAAAGACGTTTTTGCTCTATATTCCACTTCAACAGTAGATAGTGAGATTGAAGCCTACTTCTTGCTCGATCATGAAACTTGAAATTCTCCAAGAAAGAAAGCATCACCACTAGTGCTCTTTCGATCATCTACATCACCTTCCCAATCAACAGTAATATAAACAGTTAGTGAAAAATCTTTACCTCTTGGGTACCAAAGTCATAGTCCATCATGGATTTGAGATATCTGAGAATCCTTTTGGTGTCTAGAAGATGCCTCTATCTGGGTTTTTCTTGATATCATCCAACTATACCAACTTCCTACATAATGTTTGGTCTTGAAGCTTTCAAATATATGAGGCTTCCAATAATAAATTTGTATAAATTTTGGTCCACTTCTGGTGATTCATCAACCTTGAAAAGCTTGCAACATGTCACCATTGGTGTGCTCACTAAAGAACACTCCTCCATGCCAAAAAAATTCAATGCTTCCTTAAAATACTTGCTTTGTGAGATAAAAATCCATTTTGAATTCTATGTAATATGTAATCCAAGAAAATAAGAGAGTTCTCCAAGCATATACATCTCAAACTTAGCCTTCATATCAGCTATGAATTGGCATTTTAGTCGATCTCAGTCACTTCCAAATATAATATCATCAACATAAACAACTACCAGTATTAATTTTCCACCATTAGGTTTAACATAAAAATTTCTATCAGTTTCACCTCTTTTGAAACCATACTTGAGGAAGTAATTGTCCAACTTGGAATACCAAGCCTGTGGGGCTTGCTTGAGACTATGTATTTCCTTCTTTATCTTGCAAACATAATCTGGCTAATCTGACAACTAAAAACCATATGGTTGTTCTATGTAAACTTCTTCCTATAATTCTCCATTTAGAAAAGCATATTTGACATCCATCTAATATATCTTGAACTTCTTGAAACAAGCAAATGCCAAAAACATTCTAATAGCTTCTAATTGAACAACATGAGAAAAATTTTCATCAAAATCCAAACCTTTGATTTGAGCACAGCCTTTGCACGCTAATATTGCCTTGTTTCTAACCACATCTCCATGCTCATTCAACAAATTCCTAAACTCCCACTTTGTACCAATGACATTTTTGTTTGTTGGTATAGGAACAAGTTCCCAAGTCTGATTTTTCTCTATCTGGTTCAATTCTTCATGCATGGATTTTAACCAATTATCATCCTGGCTTGCCTGCACAACATCCTTGGGTTCCTCCATGGATAATAGAGCTACATGCACTTGAGTAGGGGGATTTAGCAGCTTCCTTCTAGTTTATACACCTGTGTTTAAATCACCAACAATTTGATCAGTTGGGTGGTGTTTTTGCACATACCTTGAAGGATATTTGTCTTGAGGACTAGTGGGTTCTTCATTGTCTTCATTTGAAGGTGGCTCTTCATTCTTATCATCATTGTTGACTGGATCAAGGGAGTTGATATTCACTGGTTGATTGAATTTAGATTCAACATATTCATCCACCTTTACATCAATAAATATAATCAACAATCCTCTTGGTATTCTTATTGTAGCATTTATAGCCTTTGTTATCATGATAATATACAATAAAAATACCTTAATCAACCCTTGCATCAAACTTCCCAAGATTTTCATTGTTCCTCTTGATATAGCACTTGCTACTAAAAACTTTGAAATTCTTGACTATTGTAGCTCTTGTATACCAAAGATCATAGGGAGTGTTATCACTATTTGGTTTGAAGTGTTCTTTGTTGAGAATCACCACTGCTGTGTGAATGGATTCAACCCAAAATCTCTGTTGAACGTTCATTTCATCCATCATAGATCTGGCTAATTGTTGTACAGATCTATTTGCTCTTTCTGGTACACAATTATTTTGTGGAGTCTTGGTTATTGTGAACTACCTTTCGATGCCATGCTTCTTGCAAAAGTCATCAAACTTTTTTGAAGTAAACTCACCTCCATTTTCACACCTTATAATCTTGATTTTACAATATGTCTCATTCTCATCCATCGCTTTAAAGTCTTTAAACTTCCCAAATGCTTCATATTTCTCAATAAGAATAGAAACCCACATCATTCTGCTAAAATCATCAATGATAAGCATGAAATACAAGTTACTTCTACTTTTAAAGAAATTTGTTGGTAACCATCAATTGTAACTAAAAAAACCTAACCCCACATGTTAAAAGTACATGTGTTATTAATTTTTAAACTTTGAGTCATTTGTATTAATCTTAATTGGCTTGATTGCATGAGGTTCATTGATGGTAAGATCGTTGAGTTTGATGGATTTTTCCTTTCCTTTATTCAAAGTTTGTATATTACTCTGAGGTTCATTAGCATGCATTTTTATTTCCTTCTTCATATGATTCATTCCTTCCCTAAAGTGATTAAGTTTGTCCCATTCTTTTCTTGTTAAAAAATGTTGTTGGTTCTTAATTTTCATACATGCAATTTCCAATTATGTTTTGAGATATATGGATCAGGCTATAGATTATGAACTAGCAAAAAGTATAAGGATTGTAAAATAATTGATTAGCATATTTGTTACAAAATCACCAAACATCATATCATCTATTTCATATTAAAATAAGCTTACATCATTTCTTCAAAAATTCTTTGAAATTTCTTCTAAAAGTAATCAATTGTCCTTAGTCCATAGACTAGGTAGTCCAAATACTTGAATGTAGTGCCACTACTTACTAAATTTATCAATTTCTCTTTTAACTAGAAACATTTTTTCTTGCATCCCATCAATCATTTGTTCCTTTTCCCTGATAGACAAAGCACTATAAAGTGCTTCTAAACTATTTGTGATTCCAAGGACTTGTTATACTAATATTGATGTAGAATTTTAGAACTGAATGATGGAATCAACTTTAGAAATTTTACTTTTAATATCCAGTAGAACCTTTGTAATTTCAAGTTGTGCATTTTCCATGAAAAATGTCTGATATTCTTGAAAACGTGATAAATGAGATTGGACTTCATTCATTTGATCAATCATTATATCCTAGACTTTTTCCATATCATCAATTAAATGTTTTTTTTCAAATAAACTCATTTGTTAGTACCATCTGAAGATACTTCAACTATGTTTCCTTGTTCTTGATAAGCTCCTATAAAATTTCTATAATTTCATTTCTCTTATTTGAAAGTGTCTCTCACCTTAATACCTCCTATTTATTTTCAAAATTCATTTTACCAATCTATTCATTTAGTTGTGATTAAATTTGGCAACAAGCTAACTTCTCTCAAAGTTTAGTTGAAGTGAAATTCAATGAATTTGAGATTGAGATACTCCTTTTAACAATAGAATCTAATTTCACTTTATAATCAGCTATTTCATATTGATACTTCCTTTCTCTTGTTCATAAATTGGTAATCATATTTGTCTTTTCTTGCTGCAATGTTTCTATTTGAAAAAAAAAAATTAATCTTCTTCTATCAACCTTTTATTTTCTAAAAGTGATTTATCTTTATCTTCGTAAGTGTTGAGTAGATAATTAAAATTAAATAAGTGAAATTGAAAGTTTCTTTGAGATCATTTATCTCCTTGTCTTTTGAATCCAAATATTTCTCAGTGTTAGATCCATCCTTGGGACAACCAGATATGGAAACAATATGAGTTGAATCTCCAAGTTTTTTATCATATTAGATTTGGTTTTTACAACAACAACAAAAAATGCACCTCAATTATGCTTCCACTCTGATCAATAAGGCTTGAAGCTTCCCAAAATTAGCAATGTATTGGATCAATATTATTACCACCATTTTTCTTGTTCACCCATGCCATTATATATTATCATCTTCATTAAAATAATTTAAGTCAACCTTATTTGAAGTAGTTTTGAATTCAAACAAATTGGTCCCTTGTTTTAATGGGGGATTGCCTTGTTGACCAATATCTTATCATGTCCACCCATAAAGGGAGATTTTCAATTATAAAAAATAAAGTCTATATATTGTGGTTATTATGAAGAATAAAAACATGGTGAGTTATAATTATTGTGGGGTATAAAACGTGTATCTAGGAAAAATAGGGAGAATTTTTTATTGGAAAAAATTATTGAGAGGAGGTTCAAGAAAAGGATTTTGGGAGGTATTTATTAATATATATTGAAATTATGGGTATTCTAACAAACACACACTTAATCTAAGAGGGGGGGTTAATCAATATAAGACAATAGTTTACTTATTTAAACTCAATCACCACAATCAACGAATCACACATGAAACCTATCAATTACAAAACATGGAACATAAGATTTGTGTGGAAACACTTTTAGTAAAAAACCATAAATATTAAACTTCCATTTATAACTCTTCATAGGAACAAGCCTATTGTTACAATATTTTTAGGCACCAGCGTATTAGAGACACCAATCCGCATTGCTATGCACCAACACGGCAATAGATGCCAATCTCCTCGTTTGAGAAGCATCAATCCTCAATTGCAATTATTTCTTTCTTGAATATGACTTATTCAAGTAATCATACATATTTTCTTCACAATCTTGGTCACACCTTCTTCACATCACTATTTCTTCCTGAGAATCTCCTCTTTATATAGGATGATATTACTTTTCATCTCACACACTTTTCCCTTAAATTCCCTCTTTTTATACATCAGTATGACCCTTCATGAAGAAATGTGTTGATTTAAAAGACACATCAATTGTTAATTAAATAATTAATTTCTTTTTATTTCACCTTTGTAAATACCATGGGCTTCCAAAACTTCAAACTTCAAACTTCAAACCATCAATGGTAAAACCAATTACAAAATGTTTCTTTGAATTCTTTAAGTGCACTTTTAGCAATGACCTTTTACTTTTTCATGTCCACCAATTTTTTATTATACTTGGAAACCTTTATATATTAATGATTTTACCTATTTTTAACTTCTTCTTTTACCTTTTTACATCAATGGAACATATATATATATATATATATATATATAGATAGATAGATTACTTACAACTATCATATATCTTCTTTGACATCAATGACAATTTGTTCAATAATCTTCCTCTTTGTCATTGATGGAAATACTGCATTGAAACACATAATCCATCTAGATTAGAAATAATTCCCCCCTTGCTACAAGAGCTTCCTCATCTACAATTATCCCCATTTGAGATCAATGGCAAAGGGATGATCCCCCTAAACTTGTGCTTCTCCTTAAGCACTTAGTGACTAGATGACATGGATATTACTCCTAATTGTTGTTTGAGATATTCAAATGTCTCTTTGGGAAGGGGTTTTGTGAAAATATCCACAACCTTAAGCACTTAGTGACTATATGAGATGGATATTATTCCTAATTGATGCCTAAGATGTTCAATGTCTCTTTGGGAAGGAGTTGTGTGAAAATATCTGTAACCCATTCTTTAGTAGTAGCATATTCCAAATCAATATTATTTTCTGCTACTTATTCTCGTAAGAAGTGATACTTTTATTAGAATATGATTATTTTTCAAGTGCATAACAATATTTTTTGATATATTTATAACACTTTTGTGGTCACAACGTATTGAGATTGGATGACCATATTCTACCTTAATATCTCCCAATGTTCGCTTCATCCAAAGAACTTGTGTGCAACATGATGTTGCTACTATATACTCGGCCTTTGCTATGGATGGCCAAACTCAAGGTTCTTTTTTTCTCAACCAAGACACTAAACTATTTCCCACGCTAAATTCTCCTTCACTTGTACTTTTCCTATCACCAACACGACCTACCCAGTTAACATCCATATATGCTTTTAGAATAAAATCTTCACCTCTTGAGTACCACAAACCAAAGTCCAAGGTGCCCTTTGTTGAAAAATGTAACTAGTCTCGATCTTCATAAGGTAATAAAATGTAATTTTTATCATTGACATATTTATTATATTCATTATTATTATTTTATTTTTGGTTAAAGCATGTTCTTCATGCTTATATGGTAAAAAAGAAATTACTTTGAGTCAAATAAAATGTGATTGAGTCATGTCCCATTTGGACAATTGTAAGAAAACGAATTTTGAATTTTATATTTAGTCAAAGTCCACCAAAATTTTCAAGTTGGCCCTCCTTGGGAAAAAATCATCCTGGGCCTCCAACAGCCACCTATTCAACCTCCTGGATAGATATATAGAAGGTATTTCAACCTATTTGGAGCATCAATAAAGAACATGCAAGAAATAATTTTTTGAACCAACAAAAGAAGAAAATAAGCCAAACTATACAAGAAGAATCTAGCACGTATGGAAGAATAATTCTATGAATGAAGATGATTTTTTTGTACTACTGTAGGCCAGAATTCCAGGGACAAAAATTTCAAAAAGTTGACCAGTTTGACCAATGTTAACTTTGACTTTGGAGGTGACTTTGGGGAGGGATGGACTTGGAGTTTTTGGTGGCATTTCTGGTCTTGGTCTTGGATATCTCACTTTTATTTGATTCTATACAAGAATGATTGTTGTTGGGTTTTCCCGCTTATTAGGTTTTTCCCTGGCTTGCAGCCTAATTTTGATGTCTCTTGTGTCTTTATTTTCTTGAAACACGGAACATTTGTATAATTGTTTGATGAAGAACATTTAAGAAGTAATAAGAATACATTCACAAGTAATTATCAAGATAGAGGAATCAAGCCTAATTATACTACACTTGGTTTCTCAACATGGTATCAGATCTATGGTAAAGATAGGAGCACTACTGAAGAAGCCATAATAGAAAGTCTAGTATGCAAGAAAACCTAAGAAGCTAAAGATCATTGCATCCATTTCATGAAGGCATGTTCGCTCTCCACCAAAATCAATTTGTTGACACATATACATAAGAGTAAGTTCTAGGATGTGAATCAGAGAAAGAAGCAAACAAAAAGGAGTTCCTTGGATTACAAATATTTGTGTGAAGGACATGGAATATATCGTATCTCCTTTGTATAACCAAACTCTATGACAAACAAAATCTTGTAGTTCGACCTGAATTTTGTGGTGATAATAGTGAGGAACAAATGGAACCTATGAAGTTATTGTGACAAAGAATATATGAACATGTGAGACTACTATAGAGATCCTAGTTTTTTACAAGAGGTTTGTGTATGATCAAAGAAGTTGAGCTTGCAGTACATAGTGAATAGAGGTCCGCATATGTTATAGGATACTTAGACTATGGCAATAATTTGTGAAAATAGGTTCGCAATAGTGTTGGAAGGTAGAGATTGTGATACATTGTAAACTAAAGTCTACATTATGAGCTAGAATACAAAGGTATATGGTAATTGGTGTGACAGATATTGTTGTAAGAAGCTAAGAACCTTTGTGACAACTCACTATTGCATCCGAACTTAGAATTTCAATATTTATCTGAGGCATTTGAGCTTACTATGGTAACATCTTCTTTACATTTGAACTATTGTAGATGCAAGTCTTATCCTTTTTGGAATCATGTGGAAAAGCATCTAAAAACTACTTATTCAATTGGAGTCCATCAACTCAAATACATCTTATCTGAAATAAAATTCAAGACTACATGCTCTTGAAAAAGACAAGGATACAAGGAAATTTGATCAGAAGTAAAGGTTTGAAGACAAAAAGATATGAAATCTGAAGGTGGAAAAAGACAAGAAAATTTTGAAGAAGTATCTTTGTGGAATAACTTTGAGGCATATAACAGTATAAATGATGAATTTTGGGCAAGTCAAGGTGCTGTAGTGTAATCTTCTCAATGATGTACAAAAAGAACCCACTTAAGATTGTGGATGACAAACAATCTCAACAATATAAATGGTTGCTAAACATTATAGATCTGCAGCAACTGATAGAAACAAAACCTGCTAAAGTCTGGATCTATGCCACAACCATAGTTAAACAACAAAAAGAAAGAATAATAACTCTAACCATCCAATGGAAACCAGATATGTAAAGAATAATTTTATTATAACACCTGTGAAGAGAACAGATAAATGTTACCAGTCCCCCTCTATGGGATGGGTTCTTGGCTATCCTCAAACATCTTCAGCTTGTGTAGAGTCTCTCTCCTCTATAATGCATAAACCCAACAAAAATATGGTGTGCGACAATGAAAATAATCAGAGTTACAACAGTGAGTGCAACAATGAAAATAATCAAAAGTGAATAATGAATGGAAAACCCTTCTATTTATAACAAAATATTGAGTTATCCTCGAATAATGAGCAATAAAAATATTGTTGATCCCATTCTTGGAATAACCACTTGGAATATTTTATTATATTTGGTTAGGAGGGAAAAAGTATTTAAACTTTTATTTATAAATAATAAATAATAAATGATTTATTTATCATCCAACGGAATTAGTTAAGGAATAATAAACAAATAAGGATTTATTTAATTATTCCTAAGGGATTTAGTCAAATTTAACAAAGAATAATAATTAATTAATTATTCTTAGAGAAAAATAAGATAAATAATGATTTATCTGTTTATTTTTCATGATTGGGTCAAATGTGACAAGGAATAATAATATAACAATGGTTAAATTATTTATTCCTAGAAGAAAATCAAATAAATAGTGATTTATTTAATTATTCTTCATGGGTTTAACTATAAATTGCTTAAAAAAGGTGGTTTATTAAGTAATTTCTCGCAGTAAAGGCAATTTTACTATGGTAAAATTAGCTTTACATGGTGTACTTCAATCCATCTAGTAAATTAGCCTAGATGATCAATTTTTTGGTGATAATAAATTGACCCCCAACATACGAGTGTTAGGAGCAAAACTTATGACCGAAGTACGTTGTAAAGACACAATCACTAGACAACACAAGGGATTCAAAGAGAGAGAGAGAGAGAGAGACCAATGAAGCTGAATTGAAAGAGGATAAGGACAGAGGGGGCAAGACTAATGCAAGTATCCTTTTATGTTGTGGTACCAAACCTTAATGAGGCGGGGGAGGCATACCCATACCCATTGAGATAACTTAGTACAAAAATAATTTCACCTAGAAATATAAAATTGAGCAATGAAGCACATGTTAAATGGTACATGACATGCTGGCATAACAGAGCCAAAAAATAATACAATGTGTCCCATATACGTAATGCACCTGGAAAAAACATGAGCTGGGACTGAATACAATAATATCTTAGTACATGAGATACAAAGCCCCTTCCCTCAAAAAAATGGATGGGAGGGAGGGTAGAACAACCGAAGAAGCCCTGTTGAACAAGGAATGGCTCTGCAAAACTGAATGGATCATCTGGAGGAGACGTGCATGCTATGAACACTGTGATCGGTAGGAACCGAACCCATCAACTCTGCGAAGCTGCATCTGAGGCTATAGCATAGTAGGTATGCATCCAGGAATGTGGGGAGCTACCTAAAGGGCCACCCCCTCATGAGGTCTGAAACATATCACACACACCCAGGAATCACTAGTACAATCTGTTGCATCACTGTACCATCAAGTGTATGGATCATGAACATGAAACGACCAAGTCAAAGGGAAATAATGAGACCCTTTGCTTGATCCAAGGTGCTGAACAAGAATGGAAGTTGGAACTGAGATACACCTCCCTCTAGGTCATTCTTCTAGAATAAATGAGCTGATATCGACAAAATAGGGCCCGCAATAGATGAGGCAATGAGGATCCTCAACTAAAGTACAAGGGAAAATAGCAATGTGACTGATGGACTGACACCAGCGATAATGGGGAAAGTGGGACTGAGGCACAAACAAATGACTACCCTTGTCAGAGCGTAAAGTGCATGGTTGACTTGACAGCAACTAACTCAACTTCAGAGGGGATGGGGACAGTATGACTGGAGGCCAAAATGGGCAACACGGGATGAATAATATGCAAATATGGATGGAATATTGTGAAATGATATAATTGGACATGAAATAGACTCCAAGAATGCAAGGGTGACTCATCGCAGATGCTCTGAACAAGGGTGACTCGATGACGCTGCCACACAGACTAGGCCTGGTGGGGACCATCAAAACATGAGTAAATTATGGTTACTCATGAAGAAAATTGACATATGGTATGAAAAGTATTAAGAGGAGGTGGACCTCAAAGTACAAGTGTCTATTTATGATGAAATTTGATTTTGAGAGGCGATGAAGTGACCCTTCTTGGAAAAAAGGCTTCCTGGTGAAGTTTCAAATCATCAAGAACTGAGGAAGGCCCATTATAGAGCTCATTGAGAGATTTCGAATGATGTTGATGGTTCATCAGACTGAGCTACGGTCTAGTCACGAAATGCGACAGAAAAACTGTCATATTTCCTATAAAAGGGTGTTTTCTGTCCAATTTGAATTCATTTTCTAAGTGAGATGTGGTGAATTTGGAGAGGAGGAAGAGGCCCTAAATATTGTGGAGATCATAGTGGACAAACCAACCATCGGAATCAGGATCTACGACTTTCAGGCAAGTGGCCTTACTTGTCTAAAGATGGCCTTAATGCTTCTTGGAATGATGGTTCCTGTTGAAGAATTAAGGGAAGAGGAAAACGAGAATGAACTACTAGAGGAGATATAGAATCATTCTCATCCACTAAGTCAAACATGGGGACTAAATGGTATAGAGTAGAAAATTTGAAGATATTGTATCAAACGTCTATGATATACGATGTGCATATGCCTCGCCAGAGAGGTCGGTAGGACAAACTATCCAAGGAATGGTAGGATAGTCGACCATACCTAGATTCAGAGGGATCAAGGCCGAGACTTATGTCAATCAATGGCTGAGGGAAAGCCATCATGCCCCCAAGCATGGGATACTACCTGCAAACATATGTGATGGAGGGGACTGATCTGGTATGCAAAGGTGGGGATGATGCCCCCTAGTAGGAGGATTTTGTGGAGTGCCATTATGTTCCGAAAAAGGGATTCAAGCATCTCAGCCCAACTTGGACTGGGGTCAAAGCATGATAAGGTCTTAACTGACCAGGCAGAGTGCTTGTTGGGGGATCAATGTACCATAATGGGATCCCCAAAGTCACATTAGGAAGGACCAGTGAAGCCATGACAAGGATAGAAAATACTCCTGGAGGGGGAAATAAGAAAGGTATCTAGCCTACAGGGTAATGTCCCAGTGGAATATCTCCTAGATGGTTAAGACGTGGAGGAACAGTTCCTAGTGGGAACATAGGAGAGGCACCCACAAACGAAGGAGGTCCTAGGTGGGTGGATCTAGATGACTCGACTGAGATGGTAACAATTGAGTGCTGAGGAGCTGGCTATTGATCAGAGGTATTGATCTCGTCAAAATCCATCATAAGGATATGGTAGTCACCAGGACCAGAAGGTGGGGATGGGCTACTTGACCTAGCTGAGGTTGAGTAGCAACAAATCCTTGGTGAGGGAAATGATTTGTGAGCATTGTTGGTTGGGTTGTCACAGGATTCTGAGGTAATTGTTGACCTCTAGAAGTTTCTTGAGCTTCCCACATTTGGCACATCTGGGGTAAAAGAGGACACTCGTGTGTATAATGGTTATGTACACCACAACATGCACAAGGCTTGTTCGTACGAATAGCCTTGTTCTGCTTGGGTTGGAGGCCCTGTTGCTGGTTGTTGGTGTTAGGTTGGTTCCCCTGGGGTTCACTAGGTTGGTTACCTTGATTACCCTGGTTACCTGTGTTACCCTTCCCCTTATTATTTTTCTTCGAATTTAGGGGATTGGTAGCACTCTTCTATGCAAACACCTGGCCCTAAGGGGGATGTAGTTGTTGGGGCTAAGGATACATGGGAGGCTGCGGTGCTAATGCCTGGGGAGCTAGAATGCTCAGCTGTGCATAAGGAGGAGCAATAGTTTGGTAGATGGGTTGGGTCCTAAAAACATGTTGCTAGCAAGAGGGGCATAAGTGTTGGAGGAACTGGTGCCCCCTTGCGGGTAGCCATAACTTTGTTGAGTATATGGTGAAGAGTGCGAAAGGGATCCAACAATACCGTCGGCGGCGTGAGATGCCCCCAGTGCATTGGCACTTCCAGTACGAGGGAGGTTTGGAATGACGGTATATACATAACCAATTATCCATAAATGAGGTCATATGTTAAGGCAGTTTGAAGAGCTTCTTCCTCAGTCTGAGGAAAATGGGACGCGACATCCTTCCCAATGGGGGATAAAAGGCTTCTAAGAAACCAATCTAGATAGACACGGTCTTCGAAAGGCAGGGCATGACATGTACCCCTCCTTCGACGCCACTCTTGAACATGGTCAGAAAGGTGAGTGGCAGAGGACTGACATAATGTGGTCAATAGCTTCATACTAGTGTCGTATTGGAGAGGTAACTGGAGATATGAAAGGAACGCTTTAGCAAGCATCACGAAAATGGAATGAGATGTGGAGGGCCGGTCTAAATACCATTTTGCAACATCTCCAGTGAGTGTGTGTTGGAATAGACGAAGACGAATGGAGTCATCAGTTATGGAGTTGGACGAACACCACATGTGGAAGGATCGAACATGGTTGGTAGGATCCTCTCCAGCATTACCCTCAAACTTTGGGATGTTGGAGGGAAGCTTCATTAGGGGACTTTTGAGGTCTAAAATGGGCCTCCTAAGAAAAATTTACAACCAAAATAAAATTTATAAGAACAAATAGGATTCAAGATGATGATGTCAACCATGGGGGATGATTCACCATTTTTGCAGTAAACAAGTAAAAATAATAAAAAATAATAAAATAATAAAACTACTATTTCAACTCGTATTTTCAACTTATCTCCCTAAGGTTTTACTCAAATTTAGAGCGGGAGTACTCATTGGATGCAAAATTTAATTCCTCATCGAAGGAGTACCCATGTTGCATTCTTCCGATGGACCCTGCTACACGAAAAATGAGAAATACATGAAAGAAAGTGATTGAAATCATGTTTTTCATGTATTTCTCATTTTTCGTGTAGTAGGGTCCATCGAAAGTATGAAATGTAAGAACTCCTTGGATGAGGAATCGAATTTTGCATCCAACGAGTGTTTCCATTCGAAATTTGAGTAAACACATAAGGATATATGTTGAAAATATGAGTTGAAAAACAGTTTTTTTCTTTTTTCCCTCTAAAATTTGATGATGTATTCTAATCTTATTTTATTATTTCCACCATTACTTTATAATTTCCTTAGGAGTCCCATTTTAGACCTCAAAACTTCCCTAATGATTTGGCATGGAGGGCCAACCAGCATCATGGTGTATGGGGTTGTTTATCATTTGGTTAAAATTTGGTCGACTTAACTTAGCCATAAGGGGGAGCATGGGGGCAGCTAGAACAGATCCTGAGACTGTTCCGCTTGATGTGACCACCAGGATAGAACTAGAGCCAACACCAGGTTGGGTTCCTACACCAACTATGGGTCCAGACATGGTGACGATATGCGGTGAAGGAGGTTCGGAATCAAATGAACTGAGAGAAGAGTCGGTGTGGGGACTCGAAGGGCTATGAACTCGAACCTGACAGGAAGGGGTAATACACCCAAGCAGAAACTGTAATAGTCTCCACGAAAAATGCATTGGTGGTGCAATGGTGGTAGGACACACGTGACACAGAAATGGTGAATGGAGATCAACAATATATCTTTGTCTCGATGCGGGGAGATAAATTTATTATGCTAAGTCTTGGATTCGCGATGTAAACCAAGCACCCTTTGCTTAAGGTGTGATTGTGTGTGAAAGTGCATTAATTAATTAAGCCCAGATCGTGTTTGTAAAAAAGAAAAAAACTTGCAGAAAATAAACTGAAATTAACAATAGAAAATGAACAACTAAACAATTAACTAAACCCCGCCCAAACTAGGTTTGCAAGCATTGTGCTAGCTGGTGGCTAAACCGATGGAAAATACACTAAAACGGTCAAGAGATTTGAATTTCAGTGTGACTGGGATCAAGATTATGGAAAGTGGTGCAGCAACAGCAAAAACTAGGGAGGAATATTGCTGCAAATAGATAGGGAGATGGGTGAAACACCTAGGGAAACCGATGGGACCCTAAGGCAAATGACCAAAGAAGTTTAAATCTGAAACTATGGATGGTAGCAACCCATCTTAACAGATCTGAAACAAAAGGGTATAGATCTAGAAAATGTGGTTGAAAGTGTTGCAGAAACTCAGACTACTCACTCAGCTAAACTCCTCCTGGAAAGGTGGAAGTGTACTAGAAGCCCTAGAGGAGGCTAAATTTGACTTCGACGAGTAAATCAGAGTCGATCAAGGCCTAAGCGGGATGTGACAAAGGTCAGATAACCTAGCAGACGGCTCTCTGCAAAACCCAGAAACAGATCTGAGAAAAACCCTAAAACCCAGAAATCACAGGTATTGACCTGTTTCTCTGTAGGGATTGCACTTTTTGGGCTGTTTAGTGCGTTCTGGCCTCCAGATCGCACTTTTTGGGCCAAAAAGTGTGATTTCTGCTCCATGGATCTCGGTCGAAAAATCCCAAAAAAAAGTACCGCCTTTGTCGCGTCTGGTTCCAATGACCCAGGTTTCTGGATCTAGCTAGTGAAGTCGCCAATTTTGATTGGAGACCCAAGGTTCTAAATTAGAATTATTCCCCAGTGGAGTCGTCAATTTTATTGTAGAGTTTTATTCTCAATGGTGTATGAAAAGAACCCACTTAAGATTGTGGATGACAAACAATCTCAACAATATAAATGGTTGCTAAACATTATAGATCTGTAGCAACTAATGGAAACAAAACCTGCCAAAGTCTGGATCTATGCCACAATCATAGTTAAACAGCAAAAAGAAAGAGTAATAACTCCAATCATCCAATGGAAACCAAATATGTAAAGAATAATTTTATTATAACACCTATGAAGAGAACAAATAAATGTTACTAGTCCCCCTCTATGGGACGGGTTCTTGGCTATACTCAAATGTCTTCATCTTGTGTAGAGTCTCTCTCCTCTATATTGCATAAACCCAACAAAAATATGGTGTGCGACAATGAAAATAATCAGAGTTACAATAGTGAGTGCAACAATGAAAATAATCAAAAGTGAATAATGAATGGAAAACCCTTCTATTTATAACAAAATATTGAGTTATCCTCGAATAATGAGCAATGATAAAATATTATTAATCCCATTCTTGGAATAACCAATTGGAATATTTTATTATATTTGGTTAGGAGGGAAAAAGTATTTACACTTTTATTTAGAAATAATAAATAAATAAATCATTTATTTATCATCTCAAGGAATTAGTTTAGGAATAATAAACAAATAAGGATTTATTTAATTATTCCTAAGGGATTTAATCAAATTTAACAAAGAATAATAATTAATTAGTGATTAATTAATTATTCTTAGAGAAAAATAAGATAAATAATGGTTTATCTGTTTATTTTTCATGATTGGGTCAAATATGACAAGGAATAATAATAAAGCATTGGTTAAATTAATTATTTCTAGAAGAAACTCAAATAAATAGTGATTTATTTAATTATTATTCATGGGTTTAACTATAAATTACTTAATAAAGGTGGTTTATTAAGTAATTTCTCACATTGAAAGCAATTTTACTATGGTAAAATTGGCTTTACATGGTGTGCTTCGATCCATCTAGTAAATTAGGCTAGATGATCAATTTTTTCGTGATAACACAAGGAACAAGATTTATCTATGACATATCTCTTAAAAGGGTCAAGCTCTTCTATGGTATACCTCTATACTATATAACCAAGAGTCTGGAGTATATAGTTTGTGGAAGGGACCGAAGCTATGTATCATCTCTATCATTAAAAAGTTGAAACTTTGTATAAACCCTATGAAAGGACTATGGCAAGAAATTTGAAGATGTATAAAGCCAATTTATTTGGCACATGTATGTGAAGTAGTCATGTTACCAAGACTTCCTATACATAAAATAAGGACTAATTATATCAACAAAGGCTGACATGTCTGATACATTTAAGTATGGTGGATATAGTTAAAAAGGGTATTGAATATTATGGAGAGACTAAACTTCCTGTATAGATAATAAATGTGCAAAATCTATGAACCAAAACAAAGGATAGTACAAGAAGCCCAAAAGATATCTCTTTGGTACGATAGCTAAAAGTATAAGGTATCTCTGTTGGAGGAAGATGATACATATCAACTGAAGAAAAATAAAGGACCAGATGTCCATAAGGTTGGACAGGTGAGCTTGAAAGAGATACGTATATTTTTTGTTAATTTGCAACTAAAGTCCTATATCAACTATAATGCATATGATGCTAAGTCTTCTAGTTCATGGTGAAATCACATTTAGAAACGAACATGAAAATTAAGTTAATTATGTTATGCTCCTTTGAAATATAGTAACTTATAAAAAAGTAGTTTCTATAGATATAGTAGAGATCATTACGTTAGCATTTAGATTCTTTCCTTGCATATGAAGACTACATTTTTATGATCAAGGAATGTAATATCATGTATAGATGACTTGACAATAGCATATCTAATGTTTTGCAACTAACTCATTAGTATGCTTATAGAATTTGATATTCTTAAATGGTAGATATTGAAGACTTTGGAGAATCTAGGGTTTGTAAACTCTAGAAAAGATTTGAATTAGAAAACCCTAGGAAAAATTCCCTAACTAACCATTTCCATTGTAAGAAGAAGATTTAGATATTGAAGATGATAGAAATGACATCATGCTGATGTGAGAACAAGATAAGTCCTCTACGTCTCCTTTCTTTGGTTACTACCATTGTTATTTTAGCTATGCACTTTGCCTTTTGTTCTTTCATAGTCTTCCATTAATATTTGAAGGTAAAAAAAAGAACTATCTAATATTTATTAGTAGATAGAAGAATTGGAAGACCGCAGCAAAGCACAAAGATTTTGAAGAAGGAGAAAGTTGTTTGAAGTATGCATCAAAGAAATTAAAGGTTGTGTGAAAGCAAGACTTAATAATAGGGAATAATTTCACTTAACGTAGTTGGAAAGAGAGAGTTGTAAGATCTTGGATGGATAAAATACTATTGGAAATTTTGTAGAAAACCCTGAGAAGGTTGTAATAAAAAATTCTTCAAAAGGACATATGACAGATCTATGGAAAGACCCTTTAGCAAGAAGTTGAAGAGTTCTGATATTGTTATACTAGAAGTTGATTGGTTTGATTCAAGAACACATTTATTGGGTTGAATGATGTTTATAAATATACTATTGATGGTTGGGAACTAGTATGATTTGTTGGAAGAGCATGAAGCAGAATTCTATGAAGGCTTGTACAATCAATTGTGAAGAATTTTGGCTCCATAAGGTGTTTGATGAACTGTTTTATGACATGTTGGATTTGTTTATGATATTAATTAAATTTGCATGAATATTACCAGAGAACTAAGAAGGTTGAGGTGATTTATGATTCGAAAGTATGATGTGGATAGGAGTCGATAATCTACAACAAATCTCCACGGAAGAACCAATAGTCAATGAATTAATGAAGTTCCTTTTCATGGATTTTTTTAGAAAATCTTAGGCTTGTGGATATCTCCTCCATATTGAGAGAGAGTGAGGATATCCTCCATGGTTGAGAGGGAGTGAGACTGGACACCTTGTTCTTCATGTGTCACATACTACAACTATGACTAACAATCGTAATCCTAGTGCATGAACACTAGTAGGGAGAATGGTGGATTGGATAAGCATCAAGGATGTACATTCTTGAGTCATATATTGTGGCTCACTAGGATTAACTTCATAAATTGGATACATGGAATTGGTAAAGAATGGTCTGAAGGACATACTTTTCCTTGGATTAGGAAATGGTCCTATGAGATTATACCTTGGGAACACCCAGGTGGGGTATGTGCCTTGAGAGGCAGCGATGTCCAAATTTTTACCTCCCAACATTGTTCTCTAATCTAGTGGAGATATAAAGAGTACTTTTCAAGGCCTTGGTATTTTGAAAATGTTGGCTATGATGATGTAAATCATCATTGATGTTTATCAATCTAAATCCTTTCTTATATGAATATTTCAACTTTAGAACATCTTGTTGTGGCATTATGAATACCTCCCTATTTAAGAGGGAGTGTTGAAAAAAGTAACTAGTGTCTTTCTTCATAATGTAATAAAATGTAATTTTCATCATTGACATATATATTATATTCATTATTAGTATTTTATTTTTGGTCAAAGCATGTTCTTCATGCTTATAGAGCCGAAAGAGTTAAAAAGAAATTGTTTTGAGTCAAAGAAAATGTACTTGATTCAAGTCCCATTTGGACATTTCTAAGAAAAAGAATTTTGAATTTTATATTGAGTCAAAGTCCATCAAAATTATCAAGTCATCTCTCCCTGGGAACAAATCGTTTTGGGCTTCCAAGAGCCACTTATTCGACCTTCTGGATATATATATATATATATATATATATATAAGGAAGTTCGACTTATTGTAACAACCCTGGTTTAAAATCCATATAAAAAAATATAATACCAAGGTCATGGGACATGTATTCCAAGTTGAATGGTGGGAAAAACATCCTAGTGGGTGTTCATTTTGGTTATTATGGCTAAAGTAAAATGGAAAAGGCTTTGGAAAGACATGAGGCATTAATTGGCATTTTATTTATGAAAATAATTGAAATTATGAGAAAAGGAAGGTGAAAGGTCACAAGTTTCATGTGAGGAGGAAAATGAAGGAAAATAGAGGAAATTGAAGAAAATAAAGGCCTCAATGATAAAAAGTCTTATGAGGCTTAGTTGGTAACCTTTTGTCAGCTCAGTTTTAGAGCTCTCTCACTGTTTTCTCTCCCTCACACTCTTGAACACTTAAAGTTTTCTTGCAGCAATTTCAACATTGTTTCAAGAAAAGTAAAGAAGGCAAAGGAAAGCAAGGATCAATTAAGGAAGAGCAGGATCTAGCAGCTACAATGGGATTATTTACATGTATCGATTTGCATGTGTGACTCCCTTGCTAGTTTTGGCATGCATGGTTATGCATGTGTTTTCTTGGTTCTCTTGTTGTCATTGGCATGGATTTTTCCAGGTGTGATAATGTTTTTCATTCTAGCCTTGCCATTTTCGGATAGCCTTGGTGTGATGGATTTCTCATGTTTTGGTGGAGCTGGATTGTCAGATGGATTCAAAGTTGAGTGAGGTGGATCTCTTAAAAGGAATAACACATGTCCTAGTGATCCTTGAATTGGACTGTGGATTGCAATAAAGCCTTGGCCTAATAACCCCTGAATCGGACTGTGGATTGTAGTAAAGTCATATTTTTTGTTGCCCTAGTGGGCCTAGGAATCCTTGACTGGTGAATGGTGGGATATACATTGAACCCTAGAGGTGGGTTCCCTTGATCACGCCTAGGAATCCTTGGTCATTAGATGGCAGGATATACGATAAAGCATGGAAGGTGGTGTCTCGATTATGGCTTAGTGATCATTGAATCAGACTGTGGATTGCAGTAAAGGCTAAGGACAAGGAGATAGTAAAATTCCTTACATTGTAGGTGGAGAGATCCAGTGGCATCCATGCTCATTTGGTTCTTTTTTTTTGGTTATGAGTCCCACATTCATGCTTGGAATATGGCACAGGGGTGATTGGGTGAAAGAAATATTTGGTTCATTCAATCTATGGTCGGGTGGTTCATGGAAGTTCCAAACCCAATTGAATTTTGCATTCATTAATAATAGTTCCTTCTCCTTGGTATTTCATGTGTAAATGTATTGGTTTATATGTGGATTATATGGTTGTTGTATACTTATTATTACTGTTGTTTATATGTTGGTTATGAATATGTTTTTTGACAGTGATGATGTATGGATCTCATCATGTTTCGATGTGTAAATTACTGAACAATTAATATATGTGATAAGGCATCAATGTTTCCTATTGATTCTCATATAGGTATGAGACCGCTATGCTCATATTTTTTGTTATGACCTATAGAATGCATATTTGTGACATGTTAGACGAAATGTATGTCATGGCTAGTTAGGGTCCATTCAATTCCTTGTTCAAGTATTTGAATTTGTATCATTGTTTCAATGTTACTTTTAATTTCTAGAAGTTTCATGAAGTTCTAGGAAGTGGCTTGAGACCTGGCCCTGAAAAAGTGGCACAGAACCTAGGGTCATTGGCTCTGAACTAGATGAAAAAGACCCCAGTTGCTTGCATTCCCTCCTAGTTGCATGCTTGCCCATGTCATAGGAGCGATTGAGGCTCTAGGTCAGTAAGATGTTGGGTTTCCTCAAGGATTGGTCACCTGGGAAGGTTGGTTGGCTCTTGGAGGTTCTGTAGTAGGTGTAGAAGGTCAGGTTGATTGTGTTTTTCTGGTTCCACTTCCTTAACTGTATAAGGGGACTTGAATCAGATCATAATAGCCTCTCATCACATGTTTACCCTAGCATACTGGTTAACTTGGGTAAATGTGGGAGGAGGGTGTTACAGAGTGGTATCAGAGCATGGTTCAACACTTGGACTGGATGGGCAGAATTTGTTTGTCATGCATGCATGAAGGATGTATATGTGCTTGTTATGTATGCATGGTGGTAGTCATTGTTGCAGTTGTGTTTCCATGTAGGATTTTAAGATTTTTTTGTTGGTATGTGTTAGTCATGAACGCGTGTCGGATGTATATGCATGTCAGTGTTTGTATGTTGTTATGCATGCATTGTCATGGTTATAGTTATGCATGTATAGTAGGTCAAATATGCATTGTGAGTTCATTGTATGCAATTAGTTAATCATGATGATATTGGTATGTTATTATGCTAATGTAATGGTTGAGATAAAGCAGGAGAAGCAGATCATCAAAGTGAGGTTGCAACACTAGACTTTGAGGTAGGAGCATATTGTCATACAGGTTTGTATGT